>JAWPHD010004991.1:0-25000 GCA_037043455.1 Cyrtodaria siliqua
TCAACCGAGCTCCGACATGGACCGCTAAATCTTCTTCATGTTCCACCGTATATTCGTCATTTACCACCTAATTTCCGTTATGTACCACCGAATCTCCGTCATGTACCACCTAATCTACGTTTTGCACCACAAATCTCCGTCACGTATCACCCAATTTCTGTCAGGTAACACTGAATCTCCGTCATTTGCTACCCAATCTCCGTCAAGTACCACCAAATGTCCGTCATGCACCAGCACATCTCCGTCATGGACCACCCAATCTCCGTCATGTACTACTCATTTGCCATCACATACCACCGAGTCATGGACCACCCAATCTCCGATCATATACCACCGAATCTCCTTCATGTAGCACCGAATCTCGGTCATTTACTACCCAATCTCTGTAATATACTCGCCGTCATGCATCTTATCATCTCCGTCATGGAACCCGCACACCCCGCCATATACCTTCCAATCCCAATCATATGCCACCGAATCTCTGTCATGTACCACCCAATCTCCGTGATGTATTACCAGTCTCCGCCACGCATCACCGAATCTCTGTCATGTACCACCCAAACTCCGTGATACACTAACAGTCTCCGTCATGCATCACCGAATCTCTGTCATGTATCACCCAATCTCCATGATACACCAACAGTCTCCGTCATGCATCACGGAATCTCTGTCATGTACCACCCAATCTCCGTGATGTATTACCAGTCTCCGCCACGCATCACCGAATCTCTGTCATGTACCACCCAAACTCCGTGATACACTAACAGTCTCCGTCATGCATCACCGAATCTCTGTCATGTATCACCCAATCTCCATGATACACCAACAGTCTCCGTCATGCATCACGGAATCTCTGTCATGTACCACCCAATCTCCGTGATACAACAACAGTTTCCGTCATGCATCACCGAATCTCTGTCATGTACCACCCAATCTCCGTGATGTATTACCAGTCTCCGCCACGCATCACCGAATCTCTGTCATGTACCACCCAAACTCCGTGATACACTAACAGTCTCCGTCATGCATCACCGAATCTCTGTCATGTATCACCCAATCTCCATGATACACCAACAGTCTCCGTCATGCATCACGGAATCTCTGTCATGTACCACCCAATCTCCATGATACAACAACAGTTTCCGTCATGCATCACCGAATCTCTGTCATGTACCACCAAATCTCCGTGATGTATTACCAGTCTCCGTCATGCATCACCGAATCTCTGTCATGTACCACCCAATCTCATTGATATACCAACAGTCTTCGTCACGCACCATCGAATCTCTGTAATTTACCAACGAATCTCCGTCGTGTGTCACCTAATCTCTGCCATGTATCGCATGATCTCCGTCAGGCTCGCATCCTTTAGAAAATCAAAGCACTGAAAGTCCTGGACGGTACCACTCAGAATGTATTGATCAAAATCAAATTCCGAAAAAAGTGTTTGCGTACTAAGGTGGTGATCATTTGTGCAAAATATTATTGAAATCGGATGAGGTATTCCCACATTTTTGGGACCGGACGTACGGACGGAAGGACAGATGAACAACGGCAAGTGAAGTTACGTAGAAATGTTGAAATGTTATAAGTGTCAAAGGGGCATAATTGTAAAATGAAAATGTCAGAGAAAGTTGGTCACAACATACGTATACATGAGAGCTCGGTTCGTTTCGAAAACCAGTCAGATTCAATCATGTTTGACAGAGTTATTGCCCCTTAAATGTCTGGAAAAAAAAGAAGAATTTCTGCATTTCGGTGGCGATATGACTGAAGCAAAACAAACTTCATTGATTTAAGGTAAGTATCAAAGGCAAAAAAACACATGTAGTTTTTGATGAAAATAATTGTGTGGTTTAATAAAGCACATAGTTGTATATATCTATTCTACTCGCGAATGTAATGTGATAAAAGGTTTCAATTAAACATCATGATAATTTAATTATTTTCTCTTCAAATGTGCATGTAATGAATGCAATTATTAAAAAAAGTTTAATTATATCTTAATCAATATCTTTCAGACAAAGTGTCCATAGATTAGCAAGCGCTTGCCAAGGAAAATCTTTAATAGTTTAATAGTTTATTTAAGTCTCATCACAGAACACTATTATCTACAATACAACAATTCATAAAAAACAACTGTGCCATTCTTTTTAGAATTACAAGAGACTATACAATATCAATATACATATGACTGTTCACAATGTTAAATTATCGAGCATCTGACCGACTGCCACAGCCGTGTCATAAGACTCACAAAAAGCCACATCAGTAGGTCCAGTAGTCAATGCATACACATATATCACTGTTTTAAGTTATCAAATCATTTTCTAAGAATATTATTATCACACACATTTATACATAGTAATAATTCAACGGCCGGTGCTATCTTGACATGTTGTCAGAAATATTAATACGTGAGTTAGCGAATCGCAACGGCTACTGAAACCTTAAAAAATAGTATAAAAAATCAGATAACAACCCAGATCAGATCTGGAGGGCACTGATTAGCACCGACTTCTCAACGTCGTTATAAAACCTTATTTCTTATCTAATAATGATTGCATTATTTACTGCAAAAAATATGATGAAATTAACTTTAAAAAACAACGCTTACCAGCTTACTACAAGTAAAATAAATAATAATAGTAACACATAATTAAAAATATAAAACAGAGTTTCGCTTTTTGATAATATTACAACATATTTTGGCACTCACGCGTATCATATCTTTATTGAAATATTATTAATAGATATTTTGCCCATTTGCAGCCTTGCAAATGGTACTACTTTTATCGCGCTGTAATCTGGTGATCTTTGGTTTCTAGTAATAATGCGTTGTCAGCCAGATGTCCCACTACTTAGGACGGGTGCCTGACGGCACCATCCAACAATAAACACAAACAAGAGAGAAAAGTAACAGACACGGTTGTATTGAGTCTGTTCATGCGAGGTAATACACCAGATGACACGTATACGTACCCCTATTTTAAATGCTAATAAAATATTTATATTTCCTCATAAAATGTTGAATACATTCTTTAAAGCTGTGACTGAATGCAATTCATTCATCAATTAGATTTGTGTTGGTCCAGTTTGTTTGATGAATCTGTTAAAAGTATATTGTTGAGTTTTCATACGATTCTTGGTCAAAAGTGTGCATTCCATTTAAAAGATATGAAATAAACTGTAACGGGGTTACTTATATAGTTCGCCTAGTGTATAACGTGCAATACCTCTCACTCTCTTAGCGCCGGCCTTAGCGGTATTCTATGTTTAAGCCATACAATGGTCACTATGAACCCGAGGGACTAGTAAGTAATAACACTACTGTGTTGTAATTCATAGTTTAAGAAAATCCATCAGGATTTACTTTGTATAATAAAGCAACATTTTCAACACCACTATTTTGTCGACCAAATTGTGGTGTTTTTTTATTAATCTCTCATTTTGAATGATAGTATATGACTTTGGATATCTGTATATTTTGTCTACCTGTACTATAGCTCAAATGGTTTTCCTTTGTTCTACTTGTACTATAGATCTAATGGTTTCCTTTGTTCTACTTGTACTAAAGATATAATGTTTCCTTTGTTCTACTTGTACTATAGATCTAATGGTTTCCTTTGTTCTACTTGTACTATAGATCTAATGATTTCTTTTGTTCTACCTGTACTATAGCTCAATTTTTTTTCCTTTGTTCTACTTGTACTATAGATCTAATGGTTTCCTTTGTTCTACTTGTACTATAGATCTAATGGTTTCCTTTGTTCTACTTGTACTTTAGATATAATGGTTTCCTTTGTTCTACTTGTACTATATATCTAATGGTTTCCTTTGTTCTACTTGTACTATCTTTTGTTCTACCTGTACTATAGCTCAAATTGTTTTCCTTTGTTCTACTTGTACTATAGATCTAATGGTTTCCTTTGTTCTACTTGTACTATAGATCTAATGGTTTCCTTTGTTCTACTTGTACTTTAGATATAATGGTTTCCTTTGTTCTACTTGTACTATATATCTAATGGTTTCCTTTGTTCTACTTGTACTATAGCTCTAATGGTTTCCTTTGTTCTGCTTGTACTATAGATCTAATGGTTTCCTTTGTTCTACTGGTACTATAATAGCTCTAATGGTTTCCTTTGTTCCTGCTCAGCAGCATTGATACATGTCGGTATATTTAAGCAGTGCTATCACTGACAGATTGGGCACGGGTAGACAACGACTTTTTGTAAAAGAAACATTACGGCTTTTGTACGAAACATTTACAGCATAATTGCTCTCATGTATACGACCATCGAGAAGCAGTATACATGGTTTATAAAAGAACCACACGCCTATCATATCATGAAGGATTCCCTATAATCGATCCCAGCAATTAAATAATCTCTTTAATACTACAACTACTTACAAATCACGTTGACTGCAAAACGTCCTTGTCAATCGATGATCTGTATTATTTCATCGCATAGGCCCCAATGAACAAAGATATGAATTACGTATTTCTTTAGAATTAAGATTTGAACATGAATAATAGTTTCACACTTTAGATCATCGATATGATTGCTTTGTGTAAATATCAAGATATAACGTCCTTTCCAAAAGGAAATGTATTTTCAAATATGCGCCGTAACAAAAATCATTCATATGATACAATGTCCTAGTTGTATTTATTAATAGTCTACTCCGGTTTAATGTATTAATATGTATTGATATGGAGTTACTATGGTACATGTAAGCCTCGTTTTGATATATTGGTATATATACTCTGACTGAAGTTTTAACGACAGATCGGGGAGTTCATATTCAACGTTTCGGACGAGTGAAATTAATTTTAAACACAAATCAGAGAAATTAAAGGTAAATATGATTAATTATTATTTAGAAAGTTTTAAAATATAGGTACGAGTAAATTAAAATTAAATGTACACTAAACCAAATAGCTAAGTACCTACCTAAGAATATGACAATAAAATTCTTATTGTTTTGTGTATTTTGAGCTTGATTAGAGATACGGCTAAACTGCAAAATAACGAGTGCAAATCGTCTGCTCTGATTGCATGAACATATTTTAAAACTTTTAAGTCAATGTGTTTTCTTAGAAATAAGTTATAACACTTATGCAACTGGGTATATAGGATTTTATTAAGTACTTCGAATTAGTGAAGCTTTCGATGTTCCTAATTCTAAAATATGGCAGTTAAAATTATTTTGACATCATGTTTAACTAGCGCATTACCAATGCAAATGCGTTTGCAAAAGAAATTTTCGAAATAATTAATGTTAACGCTGAATTACAGTTACTTGAAATTTCAAACAATATTCAATTTAAAGGAAGGTAATTTAAGATTATCCATATTTCATTTTTTTATAGACGGAGAATCTGCGATAAATGGGTCAAATTGTTATGGTTTTTTTCTATTATTTCATACCAATTTTAAGAATTGTATATCTTTAAGCGATCTTTGACTCATGTTACGTGTTTTATCAGCACATTTCATGTTTTCATATAAACGGAGGGTAACTCTCAAAAGATGTAACAATTTAAACAAAAAATAAATGTTTTACAAACTATGGGTCAAAACAAAATACTTATCACATATCTATTCTAAAATATATTCAAAATAAGAAATTAGTTAAGATACAAAGGTGAGTAATTAGGAACATTGTTCATAGTACAGATATTCATTTGAATGTGTATACGTTCGCTAGGGTCAATCGTGTTGTCTAATGACAGCTTTACTACTTATGGAAATATTGGCGACTATTGAATGTATGAATTTATGAGTGTATGAATTTATCCTGAAGCTATAGGCCTATTATAGAAGAAGAAGAAGAAGAAGAAATTATATTGACTTTAACTATTACATAGTTTTTCATCATATAAACATACATTTTACAAATATAATTTGACCACAATAACAAGATTAGTACAGGTTCATTAATTTATGAATTAATATGAAAAAAAGGAGATATATCATGGAGAAAAAAAAAAAATATATATATATAGGAATCAAAATCTAATACGGTACAATAGAACAATTGTATTATAGTATTATATGCGGCCACGTGTAGTTCCAGTGAGGTCAAGAAGACCAAGAATTAGAACCACTGTCTACCATGATCCGCGGTTTTAACAGACGCAGTAGAAGTACCTTTGTTTCGTTTCGCGTTGAAAAACAATAATGCAATAACTATATACGACGCATTACATGAACATTATACAACGACGCAATATGTGTCCTAACGAGTTATTTGACCAAAAATAGTCGCAATAAAATCCTCGTGTGATTTATTTGCATCCATAGCCTGCCATTTTGTGACGTCATGAAGTCGTAAATGATATTTATTAATTTTACAGTTCGGTTTCAGTATTCGCATTTTCCAATTACGGAAAGGGATAATATTTATATTTGATTTTTCCCCATAGTTTACGTTTATTTCTTTAAAAAATATAATGTTTTATATTATTTGTAATTATTTTGCGATATATACCAAAAACTGTCTACCGTTTTCACTTTCGGTTTACCGGCAAAACAATAGTCCCGTAGTGTTTTACAGTTGTCCAGGAGAGCACACCGATAACACTTTTTATACTTGTATTAACTAAACGGCCAACTTTTGTCTAGTAATTAACATATTCTTGGAGACTAAATATGTAAACAATATTCCAGAAATTGTTAAGCATGTATAAAGTCATTATTTCCAAATTAGCTATGGGGACGACAGCCTCTTCTACATCTAATTGGGTGACTGGTGTGGCCCAGTGGCCCAGTGGATTGTATGGACGACTTGAGATCCCAAATTTAAGGTGGTAACCAAAAAAGCAACAAAACACGAATTGTCATTTCATCTCTGATTTTAGGTGGGGTGGGTGGGGGTGGGGTGTTCACGACTGTTTCGCCCCACACTCCCTGAATTCCCACCTGAACTATAATTTAAAAATAAATTATCATGTTTAACAGTATTATGTAAATTCCGTTCATGAAATAACTTGAATAATATTATTAGTGTACTTGTTTAGGGATACAAATCCATTTCAGTGCATACACATTAAAGTCCTTATCCCGCCATCAACAAGTCAACATATGTATATCGTTTCTAAACTTACTGAATACGAGTTATATAGACATATTAAAATATCCAACTCTATAGACACAATATAAACGATTTTAACCAGCCAGCCAAAACGCAAAACTGGAACATCGAATAAGGAGTTACCAACTCATAATTCATTTTACCATTATAGTTTGTAAGTACCCGTGAATAAACCTATAGCTTTAATCAGCATATATACCATATTTTATGACCTGAACACCTGGATAGGGTTTGAGTAAACGATTTGGTAGTAACTTTGCCGTGTTTTGGCGGGTTAATGCCTTTAAAATTTAATACCAGATTCGCTTTACCTATATACATATATCTTACATTGGAAACGTTAGTTTGTGGAAATCACATCGTACTTTTCTTTCTAATTTAGAATTAAACATACTAAGGAAGACGAAAGAGTTTCCATCAGAATGAAGTTCATGATTTTGGCCATTTCTTCATTCTCGCCTCCGGGCCAATACTATGAACGCTAGTTTGTCTATAAGAGGCAGATACAGGACACGTTATCACTGAAGTAAGTTGACATACTTTTGTTTATATTTTGTCTAGAAGACACAGACAGAGAACACGTAATCACTGAACTACATTGATATACTTTTGTTTATACTTTTGTCTAAAAGAGGCAGATAGAGGACACGTAATCACTGAAATAAGTTGACATACATTTGTTTATACTTTTGTTATAAGAGGCAAACAAGGGACACGTAATCACTGAAGTAAGTCGACATACTTGTGTACATACTTTTGTCTATAAGAGGTATATAGAGGAAACGTAATCACTGAAGTAAGTTGACATATCTTTGTTTATACGTTGGGCAATAGGATGCAAACAAAGGAAATGTAATCAATGAAGTAAGTTGACATACTTTTGTTTATACTTGTGTCTACCTGTATAACAAACAGATAGAGGACACGTAATCACGGAAGTAAGTTGACATACTTGTGTTTATATTTTTGTCTATAAGAGGCTAATAGAGGTGACGTAATCACGGAAGTAAGTTGACATACTTTTGTATATACTGTTGTTTATAACAGGCAGATAAAAGACACGTACTCACTAAAGTAAGTTGACATAATTGTGTTTATTCTTGTGTCTATAAGAGTCAGATAGAGCACACGTAATCCATGAAGTAAGTTGACGTTTTTTCTTCCTTTTGTCTGTACGATATATATAGAGGACATGTAATCCCTGAAGTAAGTTGATATCATTTTGTTTCTACTATTATCTATAAGAGACAGACATACGACATGTAATCACCTTAGTAAATTGACATAATTGTCCTTATACATGTACTTGTTTCAATTCCGCCAATGAGATCTTGTTTGTCCGGGTACGTTTCTGTATATGTGGGGGCCGCTCTGAAATTCAAAGATTTTCGGGTACGTTTCTGTATACATAAATGTACCCCGGGTACCTTTCTGTAGTACCCGATACGGCAATGACCCCATGGACATATTGCGACAGTTTTTCTTTTAAAATGATCGCCAATGCCTAGACTATACGTTTATTCAAACTTTGTTCCACGGGGTCAAAAATGGCCTTGACCGGGTTCCATAGTTTGTGTATTGAGATTTTGCATATGTTTCATAGGATTTTTTTAAAAAAAAAATCTTTACTGAATCCAACAGGCACAGAGCTCTCATATATTACAAGTAGCATCAGCTAATGGTTCTCTAACACATTTATTCAAATGGTGTCCCTGGGGTCAAATTTGGCCCCGTCCCAGGCGTCACAGTTTTACATAGGACTTTTTTGTTAAATACTACAAGAGCGAGAGGTTTAATATTTTGCATTTACTATAAGCTTATGGTCCTTTACCAAGTTTATTTAAATGGTGATCCTTGGGTAAAATTTGGCCCCGCCCCAGTGGTCACATGTTTTACATAGACTTGTATAGGGAAACACTTTTTTAACAAATATTCTTCTCTGAAACTGCAAGAGCCAGAGTTTGGCCCCGACCCGGGCGTCAGTTTTACAAAGATTTATATAGTAAAAAGAAATAAAAATCTTCTTCTCCGAAACTACAAGAGCCATCATGTTCATGATCAGTTCATTATTAGTCTGGTTTATATCCCGGTATTGATTCGTACTAACTATTGCTCCTTTGACCTCAATCTCGTTCGAAAACAGCAAATACAATTGAAAACTAGTCTGTTCTGAAACTGACAGTTGGTTCCGGCCATATTTAAACAAAACAAATAGACTTTTAAATTAGTTCACACTCAAAGTCGTTAATTTTTGAGTCAGATTTCGTTCTGGTTCATTTTGGCATTACTAATTGTTACGTTGGGCATGTCAGCTTGCTACATTTACATGCCCGACTTGATATTTACTGACAACGGGCTCCGGGGTTAGATAGTTGGATATAACAGTTAGATATATAAGATTTTTTGGTTATGCTCAATAACTGCTTACTTATGGACATGTCCCTTTAACAAATAATTTATCGTGCTGAAGTTCATATGCTAGTTTATGGACTGTACAGTCAGAACTAATATATATTTTTATGTGGACCGATGCGAAGCTATATAGGTCTGACTACCCAGTACATAAACTTGCATATGGATTGAAACACCATGCATTATTAGTTATATTATACCATAATATTTATCAATAGAAGTATTCTTCACACTAGTTGAGTACAGTTTGTAGTCATCCGTAACTAAAAGAGATGTGTTTGAAACTGTTTAAATTTTGAAATAATTCTTTTTTTAAATTTAAGGAAAAGTGCCTTGCGATATATTAATGAAATTTAGCTGGGATATTAAGGGTATTGTGGAGCTTATGCACGAGTATTGTTTCGCTCGGATCCAATATGGCACGTCCTGTTTTTCTTTCTGTCTTTGACATTCAAACTTTTTTTAAATGTATTTTATAATTTTCTCTGAATTGAATGTTGTTTAACGGCTCATCAACAAGTATAGGTTAAAGCCGCCCCAGAGAGAGAGGAAGGATACATAGGAATCCGGAAACTGTGTCCTACTCTTATTATCGAATTGATTCCAATGGTTCTTTAATGTGCTCGGAGAATAGACCGTCCTGTTTACGTCCCCATCCAACGGACGAGGCTAGGGGAAAGTGTCTTGCCAAAGAACACACCGACGAATTTCAGTGGCATCACGGATGATTGAACCCGGGGCCTCCGGTTACAAATCCGCCGGGCTACCGAAGTCTCTTGATGGAGTTAAAGTATCCCGCCAGCAACAGCACCATAGTTGCAACATGCACACCATTTCTTATACCTACTGACAATGAGGTATATAACTTACAAACAGGGCTTTGTCTCCTTCTATGACAGGGGCGAAATTCGGCTACTTCACAATTAAAAATTGTTCATTTGTTTTACAACTGTGGCCGATCTTTTTGACAATTTTCTTTCTTTTTTTTTGTAAACAACATTTCTCAATATTGTTTTGTTTTGGATACATTTACATTAGATTGTTTATCTAACATGTAAATATTATGCTGAATAATTGTACATTTGCTTTATAGTGTCCTCCTCTCACAAAAACAATATATGCATGAATTGAGTAATATCGCTTTTAACAATTAATCTTTCAATACTTTTTCACAAATCAGACAGTTGTCACGCTTTTTGTTTGACAAAATGACCAGGCAATGAGTCTTCACAATTTTTAGAAAAAAAACCTGACATATTGAGAATCCAAACTCTATAGACACAATATAAAAGAGAGTATGGTAATGGACCTTTGGAAACGGCCGAGCAAGCCACATACGAAATATTGCAGTCTCGGTTTGATTGGGACTGTTCATGAGCGGTAGTGAAATTATGCTAGCTACCGCTCACGACCTCTAGCCCCGGGTTGAGCAGAACTTAATATTAATAAAATCAATAGTACAACATTTTAACCATCCCGAAGATGGCATGCATATGGCGGTGGACATGGAGTTTACTACTTCCCCATGTCGTATGGTCCCAGTATCTAATAAAATTAAATGCCCCGAAGAGCGAAATAAACATAATGGAATTTAGTTGGTAGCAGCGGTTATGAAGCCTGCGTATCACAAGTAACAGCCAAAAGACTAAATTAAAAAGCAGACAACATATCCTATGAGTGGTTAAACAATACCCAGAGCCTTTTATCGGCCGGAGTAGTGGAACCACCGAATCAAAAATTAAGTAAGAAAACAAAAGAAATTGAAAATGTACCACCGATAACTAAATATAAGCATCGGGCTCAGCGATCTCCAAAGAAGAACTGCTTTAACTAGCCGGGCCAGACCCCAAATTGAAGCCGTGAATTATTTTAAGAATACCGTTATTCAATCATGGGTATTGTAAGAACCTCTGAAAAATACTTTACTTTTAATCGGCACATATATACATTATTATAGGACCTGAACACCTGGATAGTGTTTTGATGCATGGTTTTGAAGTGTAATTTTGCTTTTATTTGGCGGGTAAGTGTCTTTAAATGTAACTTAGGGAATGGCACTTTATTTAAACACAGACATATTAATAATTTTGTTATTAGGTATGTGAGCCAAAGAACTGAACCTCTTATATGCTTTTCTTAGGCATAATTATCCCCTTTTTATGGTGCAAATTCGGAAAACCAGTAATAAAGACCTGAGATTATTTTTATTTAAAAAATAGCATTTATTTTAGAGTAATACAGGATTTGTGCACACACTAAATCATTTTGAATTCTTCAAAGTGTTAGATTCAACTATGTTTCACATTTCTGTTCTGTTTGAAGCAAAAGCTTATTAATTTGTTGTTTTTTCCCTTTCTTTTTTATATTTTTTTAAATAAAAATTAACAATTGATCTCAGATGCTGAGTGCAGACAATTTAAACAATTCAATATCTGTAATTGTTGAAGTGATAATATGACCTGAAGTCGTCAGAATCGATACCTACTTTCACTTTGAGCAAAATTCTGAAGTTGAAAGCCGAAATGGAGCTTGATTTTTTGATATGTCTGTGTTGTGCTGGCTTTGAAGATGGTTTACTGACAGTTTCAAGTATAACGGAGTATGATGGCATGTGTGACACCATATTAGGCTATAATGTAAGTCTATGGGAAATTAATAGTGGTCCAGTTACAGTTTGAGATTTTAACATGTTGAGTTTTTATCTGCCAGATTTGGTATATTTACCTGTGTATACACAACACGCGTCATCAGCTGACGGTGTATTGCTTAAATGCGATAAGAGATACACATTAAATAAAATAAATCGGTGTATGAACGATGATGAACGTCAAATTATTTCTTGGTAAAACTGAGCTCCAAAGTTGACCACTTTTGACCTAGATTTGAAAATAGAAATTATCAAAATTGTCCATCAAATTTTATATTTTTATATTACCCATAGTACCATCTAACATTAGCATCTAATTCGAATTATAAATTTGATTGGTTATCTAAAGAAAACACCATTACATCACAAGCATCATTTCTGCCAGAAGCTTAACATAACGGGCAGGTTTCCCCGAATCCGATACTTTAAAATGTTTCTTCTACGAAACTGGCTATAAAATTGAAAGTTAACACAACAAAATTGTAAATATGACTTTAATTGACAACATATTTCATTATTCTGATATTTTAAAGCAATTGTGAGCTGATATATTGTTTTTAAAACTTGACCTAGTTTGTATTGAGGCATATAGGGAAATCCAAAAGGCGGAATCTCTGTCATGGTTAACAGTGCATACTATTGCGAACGAGATACGAGACTACGGGTTATATTATAATAACAAAAAGTGAATAGTAAACATAGAGATTATTTAACTTCTGTGACCGATTATAGGGAAACCCTTCACAAGATGGTAGACGTGTGTTTTTTTTCACGAACGAGCGTATGCGAGTGAGTAAAACAACAAAACACGTCTGCCGTCGATTATAGGGAAATCCTTTACAAGAAGGTAGAAGTGTGGTTCTTTTCACGAACGAGCTTATGCGAGTGAGTGAAAAAACAAAACACGTCTACCACCGAGTGATGTGTTTCCCTATAATCGAACACAGCAGTTAAATAATCTGTTTATTACATTTGAAATCAGTCTGTGCATGATCTGTCGCTTTATTGAACGCTAAATGTAATAAATATTTATCTTTGTCAAGAAGGTAATTTCTCGGTGGTGACAAAGCCTAAAAAGACGTGATGAAAATGCCTCTTTTGAGATATCAGCTGAAATAAAAAAAAAAATCAAATTAAAAATGGTGTATAGCTGTTGCAAACGAGATACGAAGGACGGGTAATATTAGGCAATACTAATTACAAAAACAGAATAGTACACATATTTATCTTTGCCAAGAAGATATTTTCGCGATGTTGATTATAACAGAAAGCAGTAAAAAAAGAGACTGTAAAAACTGACTATTTTGAGATGTTGGCTGAAATTTTAACTTTTCAAAGTAAGCGCTTACAATTTACCCATATCGATAAAATAGTAAATGGTGGCGTTCTAGCGCGACAACATAAATCGATAAACTAGAGTGTTTATGAACCCGTGTCTCCTCCCTGTATACTTACTCCCTGGTTTTACTGGTTAATACAAAATGTATCTATTTACTTAATACCAATAAACTTGATAAATTAAAACAATTAGGAACAACGACATGATTAAGGCATTGAGTGATCTTTAGTTTCATTACAGTTTGTCATTAATTAATTCATAGTGTTCTTTTTCTATTATTTATTTTTGATATTGCACCCAATGCAACACTGTACAAATGCATTGATAAAACGAAGAAATTAAAGATTAATTTTTTCAAAGCTTATTTAATTGTCGATAAAATCATTTAGAAACCTATCAAATTAATCTGTTTTGCAGAAAAAAAAAAAAGTTTTATGTTAGAATATACAACTTTATTAAAGATAATTTATGATAGACAATAAGAAAGGACTTATAGTAGACAATATACAACATAATGCCAGAAAGCATCAGTTGATACAATATCGTATTTCAAAAAAATTACACATAGATTGAGAATAGTTGGGCAATTTCCAAGTTTCTCCTTTCACGTTTTTGTTTTACTATTATGCTCATATCCGTTTACATTTGTTCAGTAATCTTCCGGCCCACAATAGGGAAGAGTTCTCTAACCGTTATATGATAAAAGAACCACGTTGCAGGTCATTGCCCTGCAAACCACTGGTGTTGCAAATAGCCCCAAAACCGCTTTTTTTTTCTTCACGAAAACTTAACGATGGCTAGAACTTTCTCATTTCCTGGTATTACTTTTTCAAACTTTCAGTATATACATATCTTGACAACATCGACATTACCATGCTAAAATGTAACGGATAAGGTCACACTGAAGGTCATTAGATGGGTTTTAATACATAATCAAAATTTCAATACATACTCATCATGACGACATCGACATGACCATACTAAAATATATAAAGGTCAACAGGAATGTTCGTCTTGATGTCTAGTTCGTAATAAGTAATTTTTTAGGTTAGCCGGAAATTCGAGTTGGCAGCCACAGATAAAAATAGATTTTAAAATACAAGTTTGTGGCAACCTAAATTTTCAAAAATCATAAGTGGTATATATTGATTTGGAACCTTACTAATAATGTTTTATATCAAACATGGCCACCAGAGGCCATCTTTGTTTACATGGAATTATACTGGAAAACGTGTTGGTCCTAATTAAAATTCATTTCAATTTGATGTCAAACATGGCTGCCAGTTGCAGAGCTTCAATGTCATTGACCTCTTGTCCGTACAATCGTGTCAGGTCAATAACTCTGACATTCATGGACGGAATTTCAAATAACGTGGCATAAATGCTAACACAACAAGTCGACTTGTCGTGCACAGAATCCAGGTCCGTGGCTCCAAGGTCAAGGTCACACTTAGAGGTCAAATGTCAAAAAGAAGCGCTTCCATGTCCAGTTAATAACTGACATTCATGGTAGGATTTTCAAGAAACTTAGCACAAATGCTCACCACAACAAGACGACGTGTTCGCACAAAATCCATGTTCATGGCTCCAAGGTCAAGGTCACACTTAGAAGTCAAAGGTCACTTCGGGGGCACTTGTCATTTAAGTAACATTTCTTCTTGTTTTCATTCCGCCATTTAGTGGTGTTCCAATGATCGACTATAATCAACAATTGGTCACCTTTGAATTGACCGATCTTTTGTACCGGTGCCGTGTTGATAGCCTATTTATCATTATCGCCGAGATGCTGTTTTTGGAATTGTGAGTTATCGAGAAAAACTAATTTAATTTTACTATTCTGGCAAAAATATAAATCGAAAGTGTGGAACTAGGTTCGGTTTGCAAAACTAAAGGATGGTCCTCCAACCAAGGATAATTGGACATGAGAAGGACGGTATGCAAACTGCAAACGATCGTATGCGTTCAAATTTTAGATTTTTCGGACGAATAAGAATTCAGATGTCTCAGAAATGTTATTGGTGTTAGGCTACGATGCTTACTAGCTCTTCTCATTTGAGAGGGTGAATCTGAAGTCTAGATCAAAGTTCAAATACAAAAAAATCTGTCTGGTCTATTTTATTTTAAGAAAAACACTTTTGTCATAACTTGATCGTCGTCGTTGTCGTTTGTATCCCCTTGTTAAAGTTACAAAACTAACTTAACTTTACATAATTAATTGAAACTTCACACATGTATTTAGCATCATTAGACAACATCATATACCACACAATTTCCGTCATAGACCGCTCAATCTCAGTCATGGACCAACCAATCTGCGCAATGTATCACGCAATTTCCGTCATGCACACACAATTTCCGCCATGCACGCACAATCTCCGTCATGTACGCAAAATCACCGTCATGCTCGAACAATCTCCGTCATGCATCACACAATCTCCGCCATGCACCGTTCACCGTTCCCCTTTATGCACCATACAATCTCCGTCATGGACCACCCAATCTCCGTCATGCATCGCACAATCTCCGTCATATACCCATGCACCGCACAATCTCCATCACAAACATACAATCCTGGTCTTGTACCATACAATCTCCGTTATCCATCACACAGTTGCAGTCATCCACCACACACTTTCCGGCACAAACAATACTCAACAATGTATCACACAATTTACGTCATGTAAAACTCAATATCCGCATAATCTCCGCCATGCAACACAATCTCCGTAAAGCACCACACAATCTCCATCATGCACCACCCAATCTCCGTTAGGTATCACACTTTCTCCGAACTATATCCGTCATGCATCACGCAGTCTCCATCACGGGCCACACAATTTACACCATATACCACCCAATCTCCGCCATGTAGTACCCAATATACGTCATGCACAACCCAATCTCCGTCATGTACGACACAAACTCTGTCATGCATCACCAAATCACCATCATATACCTAGCAATATCCGTCATGCACCACACTATCTACGTCATATACCACTCAGCCTTCGCACAATATTCGCCATGCAACACGCAATCTCCGTTAAGCACCGCAAAATCTCCGTGATGTACCACTCTTTCTCCTGTCAATCTCCGTCATCTATCACATAGTTTCAATCACGTCCCATATATGTCCGTCAGATACCACCCAATCCCCGTCATGTAATACCCAATCTCCGCCAGGTACCACCAACTCTCCGGCATGTGACACCAAATCTCCGTCAGGTAACACCCACTCTCCGGCATGTAACACTCAATCTCCGTCATGTAACACCCAATCTCCATCATGTACCACACGACCTCCGTCATGTTCAACCCAACCTCCGACATGCATCACACAATCTTCGTCACGCATCACCAAATATCCGTCATTCCCAACTCAATCTCCGTAATGAACAACATCATTTTTGTCATTGACACCCTCCGGCATGTACCCCACCATTTCAGTCATGTATCAAATCATATCTGTCATGCACCACACAATCTCCTTCTTAGACCACACAATTTCCGTCACATAATCTTAGTAATGCAGCACTGAATCTCCGTCATGCACCACTCAGTCCCAGTTATGGACCTCACAATCTCCGTCATGTACCACCCAATCTCCGTCATTTACTGCACTACAATCTCTTGAAACAACGAATGTCCGTCATGTACCACCCAATCTCCGTCATGCACCACACAATCTACGCTATATACCTTTCACCGTTGCACACTGGGAGCTCGACTTGTGAGAACGATGAACGATGAAGGACTGTCCACACCAATCGTACAACCTACAGATAAATTGCTGTTTTACAGAGAGTATACGAACGCTGGTCAATCTACAATGGTGAAATATTCTATAAATAAAACATAGACTGTTAACGAGACACACGGCAATACTTTTTCAAATTTTCTTTTTTCAAGCATCAAAATGGAAGTCTCGAAGTTAATCAAGTATCATTTTGACTCCAAACCTGCTTGCATAGAACTCAATATAATTTTGAGTTTTCATGTTTTCTTATTCTGCCATAGGTATATATTATATATTATTTGTACAATATATTTAATAGTTAGTAATAATTATGCAAAAACAACTTGTTTTCTATTGTTCTCATAATCAATACTAGTTATTGAACACATGCTGTTAAGAGCTTTTAAAAAAATCAAGATTGCCGTTAGTCCTTTTAAAACAGCTCTGGTATTATTAAACTCAAGATCCAATAACATCCCAATGTGGTATTTCATCATTTCTTATTAAATATACTTTGACTGTTTATTCAGCCCTCAACATGGATGACGATTACCGAGATTTATCATTACGACTGTATGACGTACTGGAGAGGGTCGGCGCTTCAGAGAAGATGAGAAAGTTACGCCAGGACACGGCTATTACACAGGAGGTTATAGTGACCACTCTATACCAACTCTTAACTGATATGAATGCGCCGACTTATCACTTTGGAAGTTTTAGCGAAGGATCAACAACCCTAGGCCTGCATTCTGATACTGATACTCTTACATGTATAGACCCTCCTGTTATTCTTGATATTCGTGAAGCTCCTGCTCGTGGTGAATCATTGCTAATGGTCAGGGACGACCAAACTTACCCGGGCTATGTCAAACTTCAGGTAGTTGATAATGGTAGGCCACTTACAATATACGATAGAGAATTGCTTAATGATGAAGACACGGACACTACTGGTAAAATATGTCAAACGCATTTTATAGATGATTTTTCTCATGAGAGGCACGGACCGGCTGGCACACTAATAGGAGGGATTTATTTGGATGCGGACTTGGTAACTGCAGTTAGATGCGGGAATATACCATCCTTCGCAAATGAATGGACCAGTCGATGTCGATCTTATGAATGGCCTTCAATACATCATCTTACCAAAATGAGTTCCTTAGGTTGTTTTCTTGTTGGTGTAGGACACCCGTCTAGCCATGAATGCCAACTGGAATGGAGGTTATCGTTTTCGCGCCAGGAGAGAGAACTTATGTTCAGTTTAAATCCAACACAACATAAATGTTACATTCTATTGAAAATATTTAAAAAAGAAATAATCAATCATTTCATAGGGGATTGCATCAGCTCGTATCACTGTAAAACATGTATGTTCTACGTCATAGAAAATACAAGAGGAGATATCTGGAGACGTGACAATTTGTGTCAGTGTTTGCGTCTTTGTTTGTATGTTTTAATGATATGGGTATATTATGGCAACTGCCCAAATTACTTTATTCCAGAAGCGAACATGTTCGATAGACCTGAACTTGTACGTTTGCGGAATCCATTATTGCTATTATTATATGACTTAGTGTCTGGCGTACGGCGGTACCTACATGAGCTAAAGTGTGATAACATAGGACGCGTATTAATGAACATAGGAGGATTTCAGCTGTATGAAACTGTCAATGATGAGAACGTGTTACATGAATGTCAGGTTAAATTTGGGTTGATTTGCACAGTGTTAGGATTTCGAAATGAGGTATCCAGGTTAGTGCATGGAATCAATGATAATGAGGAGTCATTTAAAAAGCTTTCATGTATACTTCGCAAATTAACGAACACTCAGTATATTACTGAACACACGGAACAACAAACCAAAGAGGCCTTATCATACATTATCCCAATCATACATTTACAACTAGCACAACGCCTTGTTTCGTTAGCGTTCACAACTGATGACAATGACGTCAAACATAGGTGGATCCAGAGGAGTAATCACCATAGACGCCAAGGCAGAAGGTTTGACTTGTCTACCGCAAGATTAATGGTCGCAACTGCGTTTTTCAAATTCCGGAAGTATAACATGTGTGAACAAATCTTAGAGAAAATAGACGTGGGTGTTAAAGTACATGTCAAGTCACAATGTAGTTGCCACGATAATGTACAACAGATGGGGTACTCTAAATTAAACAACGTTATACGTCGTGACAACTTGTCAGTGAAGTCAATATTAAAAACACTAGTTTCAGCATGTGTGATATTCCTCCCGTCAGATATGGAGATAATACCGCCTCCTCTCCGCGTTGAGATGTACCGGTCCGTGTTCACACCTCCTGGATCAAGGGACGAAAAATTAGACTACTGGTATGACTGGGTCGTGGTCGACGGGAAAGTATACCTCTACTTGCTGCAGTATTTCGTCTATTCCAATATGAACAAACACGATCACAAATATGTGGCATTTGAGAAACTAAAGTGTGTGATTCAGGAAGATCCGAATCTTGGGCATAAAGAAACAGCGTACAATCTCCTGGGGTGGATCTATACACAGGAGGGGAGGGTACAAGAAGCGGCTCGGTGTTTTCTAGAGTCATGGCGAATAAAGCCTCACCACAACGCGGCTAAATGGCAAATGGCAATATTAATGTTCGCTATGTCCAGACAATAAACATATCACTTGGTATTAAAGGAACATACGAAAATCAGAAAATACGTATCAAGCATTAACATGTGGACATCGGTTTATTAATATAATATCATTTCGACTTTAAATCTCCTGGCATATAATTAACTAAAGGAATACAATATGTATCTTCGTTATTCTATATCGTAGATTTAAGTATATTATTAGTGAAAAATGATCAACAATTAGTAACTAACTAAAACATTTGTCTTTGTAATATTCAAAACAATTCTTATTGATTTGCAAATATGCAAGTAAATACAGAAACAACTAACGCCACCCTGACGGTGTTTATATAATATAGATGTCCGTGTGTCCCTTTAAAAAAGTGGTAGTTTGGCCCTATATTACCCTTTAACAGGAAGACAAAGAGAAAACATAGACAGGTATAAAACTATGACTACGAGATCGGAGTCTGCATACGTATATACTATAATATTGTTAATTGTTTCAGTTTTACTCACATTTAAGTTTTATTCCATTCAATCATATGTACATTAACACATTACATTCGTAGTGAAATCTTATCAGTAAAACATTACGTTCGTAGTATAATCATAGCAGTGACACATAACGTTTGCAGTATAATCTTAGCAGTAACACATAACGTTCGTAGTATCATCTTATCAGTAACACATAACGTTCGTAGTATCATCTTAACAGTAACACATAACGTTCGTAGTATCATCTTATCAGTAACATATAACATTCGTAATATTATCGTAGCAGTAACACATAACAATTCGTAGTATTATCTTAGAAGTAACACATAGCATTCGTAGTATTATCTTACCAGTAACACATAACGTTCGTAGTATCATCTTATCAGTAACACATAACATTCGTAATATTATCGTAGCAGTAACACATGACAATTCGTAGTATCATCTTAGCAGTAACACATAACGTTCGTAGTATCATCTTATCAGTAACACATAACATTCGTAGTATTATCTTACCAGTAACACATAACGTTCGTAGTATAATCTTAGCAGTAACACTTTACGTTCGTAGTATTATCTTAGCAGTAACACGTAACGGTCGTAGTATTACTTTAGCTGTAACACATCACGTTCGAAGTATTATCTTACCAGTAACACATTACGTTTGTAGTATTATCTTAGACGTAACACATAACGTTCGTAGTAGTATTTTAGCCGTAACACATATCATAGCCGTAACACATATCGTTCGAAATATTATCATAACAGTAACACATAACGTTCGTAGTAGTATCTTAGCAGTAACGCATAACGTTCGTAGTATTATCTAAGCAGTAACGCATAACGTTCATAGTAGTATCTTAGCAGTAACGCATGACATTCATAGTAGTATCTTAGCATTGACAAATGAAGTTCATAGTAGTATCTTAGCAGTAACGCATGACATTCATAGTAGTATCTTAGCATTGACGCATAACGTTCGTAGTAGTATCTTAGCAGTAACGCATAACGTTCATAGTAGTATCTTAGCAGTAACGCATGACATTCATAGTAGTATCTTAGCATTGACGCATAACGTCCATAGTAGTATCTTAGCAGTAACGCATAACGTTCATAGTAGTATCTTAGCATTGACGCATAACGTTCATAGTTGTATCTTAGCAGTAACGCATAACGTTCATAGTAGTATCTTAGCAGTAACGCATGACATTCATAGTAGTATCTTAGCATTGACGCATAACGTTCATAGTAGTATCTTAGCAGTAACGCATAACGTTCATAGTAGTATCTTAGCAGTAACGCATGACATTCATAGTAGTATCTTAGCATTGACGCATAACGTTCATAGTAGTATCTTAGCAGTAACGCATAACGTTCATAGTAGTATCTTAGCAGTAACGCATAACGTTCATAGTAGTATCTTAGCAGTAACGCATGACATTCATAGTAGTATCTTAGCATTGACGCATAACGTTCGTAGTAGTATCTTAGCAGTAACGCATAACGTTCGTAGTAGTATCTTAGCAGTAACGCATAACGTTCATAGTAGTAGCTTAGCAGTAACGCATGACGTTCGTAGTAGTATCTTACCAGTAACAAATAATGTTCGTGGTATTATCTTAGCAGTAACAAATAATGTTCCTGGTATTATCTTAGCAGTAACAAATAATGTTCGTGGTATTATCTTAGCAGTAACAAATAATGTTCGTGGTATTATCTTAGCAGTAACACATTACGTTTGGAGTATTATCTTAGCAGTAACACATTACGTTCGTGGTATTATCTTAGCAATAACACATTACGTTCGTGGTATTATCTTAGCAATAACACATTACGTTCGTAGTATTATCTTCAAGGGACACACAGCAATCTTGAATTCGCGCCGCGTACCTTTTCGTTTTTTACTTGACATTAATTATTAGATTAGTTTTAAGCAACTTGTTTTTCCATATTTATATTGCACCAATAATTACCCTAAACCTATATAGTATAATAACGAAAAAAAGTCAAATCAGAAGATTGAAGCTAAAATTATACTGAAATTAAAAAAATGCTATACTAATTTTAATGTTTTAATACTTGATAAAAGATTTGCCGTGCGTTCCTTTAAATTGTTTCATTCTGAGCTATGGTGTCATCCATTATAACAAACTAAGACCCGGTATGACGCATATCCATTATAACCAACAAAGGCCCGGTATGACGCATATCGATGATAACCAACTAAGACCCGGTATGACGAAAATCTATTATAACCAAAAAAGGCCCGGTATAACGCATATCCATTATAACCAACAAAGGCCCGGTATAACGTATATCCAATATAATCAACAAAGGCCCAGTATGACGTATATCCATTATAACCAGCTAAGACCCGGTATTACGCATATCCAGTATAACCAACTGAGACCCGGTATGACGCATATCCATTATAACCAACAAAGGCCCGGTATGACGCATATCGATGATAACCAACTAAGGCCTGCTATGGCGCATATCCATTATAACGAACATAGGCCCGGTATGACGCATATCCATTAGAACCAACAAAGGCCAGGTATGACGCATATCCATTATAACCAACAAAGGCCCGGTATGACGTATATCCATTATAACCATCAAAGGCCCGGTATGACGTATATCCATTATAACCAACAAAGGCCCAGTATGACACATATTCATTATAACCAACAAGGCCCCGTATGACGCATATCCATTGTAACCACCAAAGGCCCGGTATGACACATATCCATTATAACCAACAAAGGCCCGGTATTACGCATATCCATTATAAACAACAAAGGCCCGGTATGACGCATAGCCATTATAAACAACGACGACCTGGTATGACGCATATCAATTATAACCAACAAAGGCCCGGTATGACGCATATCCATTATAACCAACTAAGCCCGGTTTGACGCATATCCATTGTAACCAACAAAGGCCCGGTATGACGCATAACCATTATTACCAACTAAGGCCCGGTATGACGCATAACTATTATAACCAACAAAGGCCCGGTATGACGCATATCCATTAAAAGCGACTAATGCCCGATATGACGCATATCCATTATAACCAACAAAGGTCCGGTATGACACATATCCATTATGAACAACAAGGCCCGGTATGACGCATATCCATTGCAACCAACAAATGCCCGATATGACGCATATCCATTATAACCAACTAAGGCCCGGTATGACGCTTATTCATTATAACCAGCTAAGACAAACAGTTATGTTTAGCTTGTACGTGTAGCTTTAAAAGGGTGTTAAAAGAGTTGTTGTCTGTTTCATATAAGGATGGTTTCTGGATAAAGAATCAAGTAGTGTACTTGAATTATATATTAATTGTAAAATGATTTTTGATTACGAAGCATACCTTGATATTTTACCATGTAATCTAAGGCCATATTTGACAAAAATCAGAATATCTGCACATGCGTTAAAAATACAAACCGGTCGGTAAAATAGAAATAGAATACCTTGAATTGAAAGATAGTGTCATGTTGTAATAACAGCGATTTTGAAGACGAATTCCACTGTATTTGAAATGCACTTGTTATTTACTAATTCAATTAAAAATATTAAGAAATATTATTAAAATAGACTAAGTATTTCTTTTAAAGCATAGAAGTTCTTTAGACACAAGATAATAATAAAATTAAATATTTATCTGTAAGAAATTCATTTTGACTATTTAAAAAAGATCTTTTGTATTTTCATACTCAAGCGATAGTTCTTTGCTATATATATATATATATATATATATATATATATCAAACTATTGATATAAAATGTAGCATGTGTAGAATCACGTGACTTATGTATGACTTATGTATGAACAGTTGTATTTATCATGTTTATGTATGTATAAATGTTCTGTTTAATAGAAATAATTATATATTCGATTGTCATTTGTTTACGAGATAGATTCTGTTAAATAGAAATAATTATATATTCGATTGTCATTTTTTTTACGAGATAGAAGGTGTTTTGTTATTGGAAATTGGAAGGTGACTGACGACTATCAACAAGAAATCGAGTGTTGTTTGCCTGTGACTGGCGACTGTCGGCAGCCAAGCCACAGTCTCTTGACTGGTGACATTATCATATATATATATATATATAGAGATTAATACATGGGTGGTGCGTTATTGTCCGTCATATCGGCCCGAGACCCCAATATCGGCCCGAAGGCTGAAGCCTGAGGTCCGATATTTGTCGAGGGCCGATATGACGGACAATAACGCATCACCCATGTTTTAATCTGTTTATCATATGTATACGCATTTTCATTGGGATTTTATATAAAACAATAATCAAAGGATATTTTAAACTGTTAGATTTACCGAATTAATTTATAAAATAAAAATAACAAAAATGAATGAACCAAAACAGGACAGTTTTAACTTAAATTTATTGTTTGTAGTTTATTCTCTCTGTATTTATCTTTCTCAATTCGTCCATTCCATTCCTATTTCGATTTCTTTATTTTCTGTTTCTTGCTGTTTCAGAGCATTTCTTTTGGCTGTCAGTACGTCCCTTGAATGCTGAAACTCCTTATCTAAGGGAATAGGATGCTCATACCACTTCTCGATTAAGTGCCAGCTGAAGATGGCCTGGACTGATTTCATCGAGTCTGGCTAGTATTC
>JAWPHD010004991.1:32500-173440 GCA_037043455.1 Cyrtodaria siliqua
TTTGAGAACTTTTGACGTCATATAGCACAAGCTACATGACGTAAGCGATGACAATTGTTTGTCACGTGACTTGAAACAAGTCAATTGCGTGTATAGAAACGTAGAACTTTGCATACGGGGGCGCCCAATGGAACAGCATGTAAACATAGCAGCCTGATAGCCTGATAGCAGCCTGATTACCTTGACCTCCGAGATAATATATAGTGCCCCAACAATAGCGTAAACAATGGGGTTATTGTTGTGTTAGAATCGAAATAATAAATACGTACCTGTATTTTATCGGCGAATAAAATACAGTTAGTCGTTCGGATGCGAGTAGTTAAATCACTCGTGCTAACGCCCTCGTGATTTAATTACTACGCACCCGAACTCCGAACTGTATTTTATTCACTGATAAAACACAGGTACATATTTATTATTTCTTAAATAAAAACAAAATAGCGTAAACAGATAAATTATCAAAAATAAATATCATTACGATCACGAACATGTAAGATGATTGCCTGTTCGAATCATGTTTTTGAAAAATACAACAACTCAAATTAGATTTCATAACTGTGTACAGTTATATAACTTTATTAAGTAACTTATATTTTAAGTGCCATGGGTTTAACATTAACAGGGCATCACTCGGTAGTCAACACGGTCACTCAGCAGGACCTTTTTTTAAGTAAAATAAATTATGTTTATTTGTAGAAAATAATGGCTTCCAGAGATTCACTATTCCCTTCCATATTTTTAAGTAACATAAACAATAACTCAAATAAGTTATCAATGACTGCAGAACGAGGCTCAACCTCAAAACATACCAACTAGACAGCGAACTATTAGTATGATTAGCATATTAGAGTGCTACTCTTCTTTCTGAAAACTGGCTCGTAATAAACTGAGAACTGCCTTGTCGATAAACATGATGAACATAGAACTACAGGTTATGCAGTACGTAGCCATTTAGTAAGCTTGGTACCCCATCAGCATGCTCGGAAACCAACGCAAGCATGTAACAGGGAGGAGGCGTGTACAAGGGATAGTCTTCGCCCTCCATCGTCCCCCTTTATTACTTCTCTATCATTTTGTTTACTATATTGTTATTTTAAAAATCTCCCATACACCACCACCTCATCTCCCTACTCCCGTCATTTCTTATTCCTTGTCTCTGACCCCACCCAATATCCTCTCCCACATATAGCATATACATTTGGCCATACCTCTCTGTCTACGATATAATTCATCTCATTTCCCATTGAGGTTGCTCTCTCAGTGTAAGTTATTAAAACTGTTTCCATGGTTACAGGACATACAAAAAACGTTTTTCACACAATTTACTTTCAATTGGTATTTAATATTTAACATCATTTTTATTTATCATGCTAATTTAAACAAATAACATGTTGAACAGCTGTCCCATACAATTTCATTTCCCAAAGTGCACGTACATGTTCATCATATATAAACATGAACGATGACGATGAATATACGAACAAGCCTGCACGAGTTATCTTATCTCATTTTTCAATTTTCCGACATTTAGCAGACAATAACTTACACAAGTTACATTTTTCTTAGACCGACCAACCTTCCAACACGATGCGTATAAGTTTATCGGCGATGCGTACGAGCATTGTTGACTAACTTTATCAGGGAAAGGTACAATAAATCAGGGAAAAAATACGGCAGGCGCCGAAATAAATGGGAAAGGATATAAATATGTGTCTGAAATTACTCAAATTTGATCAATTTTGTGAAAAAAAGCGCATAAAAATCGGAAAATTATCACCCTCCGTCAAGTCAGCTTCCATGCTGTCAATGCTGCTGGTACTTCCCGTCTTGCTACATGCCTTGAGCAGTAGCAATGACGTAAACTACCGCGAATTTAAAAAAAAACAGCGATTTTCCAAGGATGTTCACTGCTACGAAATAATAACGTGTACAAGATATTTGGAGAATAACTTCAATCAGTTACACCCTTGACTGATGAAATGAAATATATATGTATTTTAGGGGTTCCCGACCACAACCAAATAACCCCAAATAATTTAAAATCAACACATAAAATTTTCAGTTTTATTGAAAATTAAGTCAATTTAACTGGTTATTTAGCATGTTACAGGCGCTAAATAACCAAACATTTTAAACTTGAACAAGTTTAAATTTTTTTACCAAAATCAACACTAATATAATGAACTATGAATTTTTATTTTCACGCATCAAAATTCGTTGTGATTTTATTATTTCCCAGTATCTATGCCTTAATCTAACTATATGAGCACCGCAACCAACACATATCTTATATTTTGCAGTTGTGCCTTTTCCACAATTTAAACCTGGTGAAACTTTACTATTCTTTAATCTGAATTTATGCAAACTGCAGTAGTTTGAATCTTTTGTAGGTTTATTTTTACAAGGATCATGATTTCCGACTTTTAGAAATTTGCAAATGTTTTCCATTTTCTTTTTCTTGTTATAATAAATATTTTTTTATATTAAGAAAAAAAAAAAATATGATATATATTACAAAAATGAGTAACAAAGAAATGTTACACCTTGTGCGATTGCACATGGAAGGAAAAATTAATGATGATCAGCTTAGAAAGCTGGCAGATGCTATTAAAGAGCTTGAAACTCCAAAGGCAACTTTAAAAGATGCTAAATTACAAGTATTTGAAAATCATCAAAAGAGACGACGTGATAAAAAGCTACGTAAAAAAGAAAAAAGAAAAAACATGCTAAATTACAAGAAGATGCTATGAATGAGCAAAACAAAAAATATGCCAAATTACAAAAAAATGTCATGAATGAACTAAAACAAGTTTTTAAAGATAAAAGTACTTCAGAATTAAAATTGGTTGACAATCCAATATGTGGTTATTTTAAGGCATATGAAATGTCTGTTGATAAATATAAAGACCCTAAAAAACTATTTCGTGATAAAAAATTCATTATAGCAAAACACATTATTAAAGAGCTAATAGAGACAAATGGATTAAAGTTTCAATTAGGACTTACTATAGATTTATTTTAAGATAATGGTTCTACCAAAAAATACACCACTGCAGTATTACACAGGGAACAAAATGCCATTTTGAGCTCTGAAAAAATAAGCGAGTTTTATGACAATATATCTGCATTTATACAAGAAAGTCTAGAAAGATTTACAAACACAGCATCTGGATTAGAAGTTGATCACTGTGTTAAGCTTTATT
Organism: Cyrtodaria siliqua; assembly: GCA_037043455.1. Lineage (NCBI taxonomy): Eukaryota > Metazoa > Mollusca > Bivalvia > Adapedonta > Hiatellidae > Cyrtodaria > Cyrtodaria siliqua. The sequence goes on from JAWPHD010004991.1 coordinate 35,704, forward strand.
TGAATATTGCAAAGTATGAACCATTAAAAGGTTCTTCATATATTACACTGCCTGAAGAAATAGCGAATAAAAAAGCAATAATAAACGTAAAAAATAACGATAATCAATGTTTGTTTCATGCTATAAATTCTGCTCTAAATCCAGCCGCAGATCACACCGATAGGTTGTCAAAATATCCTAGTATATATTTTTTGAATAAAGACAAAATTGACTTTCCTACACCAATTTCACAAATTTCAAAAGTAGAAAAACTAAACAATATTGCTATTAATGTTTACGGGTATACTATATCAGAAAAAAGTAAAAAAAGTAAATGTTTTTCCGTATAAAATATCAGAACAACCCAAAGATATTAATAGAATTAATCTGCTTTTAATATCTGATAAAAATGTTACAAACAACCACTATTGCTGGATTAAAAATCTAAATAGACTACTATATGATCAAAACAAATATAAAGGCAAAACTTATTTCTGTGATCGTTGTCTTTATGGATTTTCAAATGAAAACCTACTAACAAATCACAAAGAAGATTGTGAGGGTATCAACAAAAAATCTTGTAAAATTGAAATGCCAGAAAATGGTAAAAATGTTGTAAGGTTTAAAAATTACCAAAATAAAATGCATGTTCCTTATGTAATATCTGCTGATTTTGAAAGCATAATTAAACCACAATTAAAACAATTTGGAAAAAAAACAGAAATTCAAAATGTGCACGAAGCTTGTTGATTTGGATACCAAGTTGTTAGATATGACAACAAAGCTAATGATTCTGTTATTTACAGAGGTGAAAATGCTGTTGAAGTGTTTTTAAATCGTCTAGAATGTGAGAAGAGCAACATTAATAATATATTTGCTCACCCAAAACCATTAATCATGACTCAACAAAATGAAGCAGATTATGAAAAAGCTACACAATGTTGGATATGTGATAATGAAATAGGAAGGAAATCTGGTAAAAACTGTAAAGTAAATGACCACTGCTATTTTACAGGTGATTACCGAGGTGCAGCACATACAAGCTGCAACTTAAAACTAAAAGTAAAACCTGGAAAAACTTCAATTCCTATCATATTTCACAACCTCAAAGGATATGACAGTCATTTAATAATGCAAAAAATACACAAAATGAAAGGTAATATTACATGCCGCATACCAAACAATGCTGAAAAATACATTTCATTTAGTGTCGGCCAGCTTAAATTTTTAGATAGTTTCCAATTTATGGCTTCTTCTTTAGAAAAACTTGTTGATGCAACAGACAAATCTGATTTTTAAATAACCAGAAATCAGTTTAAAGAACAAACAGATTTACTATTACGAAAAGGTGTCTGTCTATCCATATGAATATTTTGATAGCACGGATAAATTTAACGAAACCAAATTACCACCAATTGAATCATTTTACAGTAAACTTAGAAACGAAGGTATTACTCAAAAAGATTACGATCATGCCCAAGAAGTATTTGAAAAATTAAATTGTAAAACTCTTGGAGATTATCATGATTTATATTTAAAAACAGATGTAACTCTGTCGGCAGATGTATTTCAAACTTTTAGAAAAAAATGCATGAAATCATACAAACTTGATGCATTGCATTATTATACTGCACCTGGATTATCTTGGGATGCTTTATTAAAATATTCAAAAATAGAACTAGAACTTTTGACAGACATTGGAATGCACTTATTTATAGCAAAAGGCATGCGTTGTGGAATTAGTATGTTATCAGAACGACACGGAAAAGCAAACAATCCCTATGTTTCTGATTATAATTCTGACAAAGAAATTAACTACTTAATGGATTATGATGCAATCACTTCCATATTCAGGATTTAAATGGGCTGAAATAAAAACTCTAAAACATCTAAGAAGAGATAAAGGATATTTTCTTGAAGTATCCTAAAGAAATTCATGATTATCATAATGATTATCCACTTGCTCCAGAAAGACTAAAAGTAAAAAAAGAATGGTTATCTGAATACCAAACAAGTTTGATAGAAAATGATGTTATGGTTGAACAACTAGTACCAAATCTTATGGATAAAGAAAAATATGTATTACAGTATAAAAATGTACAGTTGTATTTATCATTAGGGATGGAATTAACAAAAATGCACAGGGTGCTAGAATTCAATAAAAAACATGGATGGAATCATACAGAATTTAGGAAAAAAGCCAAATCACAATTTGCAAAAGATTTTTACAAGCTTATGAATAACTCAGTATTTGGAAAAACAATGGAAAATTTAAGAAAGCGAACTGATATAAAATTAGTAAAAACTGACGGATCTAATAAAAAAAAAAAATAGAAAAATAATAGCAAAACCAAACTTTAATAGACGAGAAAAATTTTCAGATGAATTATCGGCAATACATGTAAACAAAACAAAATTAAAATTAAACAAGCCAATCTATGTTGGAATGTCAGTATTAGATTTATCAAAATATATTAAAGTCCAGACTCTATTGTGCCCATCGCGTCAGGTATACCTTGACGTGTTCGTTGGCGGACGGACTATAAACCTTAGAATTACACACACACACACATCAAACTATATTATGTATGACTGGTATTATAACACTTTGAAAAAAAGGTATGGCAATAACTGTAATTTATTATACACAGATACTGACAGCTTACTTGTAAACATAAAAACAGAATATGTATACAAAGATATGTTTGAAATGAAAGACGAATATGACTTAAGTGATTATCAACAAAACCATCCAATTCATGATGATACAAACAAAAAAGTATTAGGTAAAATGAAAGATGAATGTGCTGGTGTTGCTATATCTGAATATGTTGGATTAAGACCTAAACTATATTCTATTTTAAGAGCTGATGAACAGCTTATCAAAAAAGCAAAAGGTGTAAAACATTATGTAGTCAAAAAACATATAAATTTTGAAAACTATAAAGATGCATTATTTAACAAGAAAAAATACACCCATGAAATGAATATGATGAGATCAATAAAACATCAAATATACGGCATAACAGTAAACAAAGTAACGCTGTCACCGTTTTACTCAAAAAGATACATCAGAGAAGTTGGAATTAAAACTGATGCCCATGGATTTTATAAAAACTTATAAATTTGGGTATCAGCAGGAACAATAAGTAGTTCTTCTTTGACAAATCCTCTCTGTGGTGCTGGTAATTTTAAATAATATACTCTTATGCCTTGCGTCACCATATCACTTTTAATCTTGTGAATATCTACACTCCACATTGGATCAGTTGCTCTGCGTCTTCCACCTTCTTGTTCCCCGGGTTGATATAAATATCTTACACTTGCATTCATACATATAGGATCATCTTTTAATGTTTTTGTTTCAACAGGAGGGGGCTTTTTTGTTTCTACATTTATTGCTTTAACAATTTCAAACTTGTGTTCTTCAGTACCATGTATAACATTTTTAAAATTGTTCTTTTTTAAACTTGTTTTCTTAGGTACCGTTTTTCAATAAATAACATTTTTTAAACTTGTGTTCTTCGGTACCATATTTTTAAAAAAGTTTATTAACCTAAGTTTTGATGTTTAACCTCTATTTTGTAATACAATTTAAACATTCAAATTTAAAATATTTTCACAATTCAAGTTTAAAATGTTTGGTTTTTAGCGCCTGTAACATGCTAAATAACCAGTTAAATTGACTTAATTTTCAGTAAAACTGAAAATTTTATGTGTTGATTTTAAATTATTTGGGGTGATTTGGATGAGGTCGGGAACCCCTAAAATACATAATATATTATATATATGAATGTTATTGTTATGTTGTACGTACATATTTCTGAATGAACAGCAATACAGTTTAGGAAAATCCATGTATTGTCTATTAAATGAATTGTGTATTGTTATATTTTACGCACATACTTATGATTGAACAGAAATATAGTTTAGGAACATCCATGTATTGTCTATTGAATGAATTGTGTATTGTTATGTTTTACGTACATATTTCTGATTGAAAAGAAATTTAGTTTAAGAAAATCAATATAGTGAAACTTATTTTATAGCCATTTATTACTCATGTGCAGCATTTCTTTTTTGAAATTTCTTTTTACTGGCACTCCAGTTTTGTTGTGTAATTCCAAGTGTAAGAAGAAATACCACAAAGAATTAGCAGTCCTCTTGGATCTCACGACTGCTTAAAGTACCAAATATAACGAATGTTTAGGCCTTCCAATACAATGTGAATTATACAATAGTTCTGCGTTTAATTGTCAATAAAATATCAATGCGGAGACAACTGCAGGTAACTACTATATGTCAACATTTGAAGGCAAATACGTGCCAACCACTCAGTCCGAAAAGCCTACCTGACACATGAAAATATGTTTTCTCTGCCTTCTCAGACTATCTATTTCGCTGACTTTCATGGCAACGTCAGCTATATGCGCCGAGTTTTAGGGAAAAGATGAATTTTTCAGCGAAGCACACTTTTCTATAAAATTATTAGTGTTTTATGATTTTCAAGTTAAGTATTGCCGATTGATAAACTCATAACAATTCCTACCGGCGAACTGATGCTTTACATCAACCTGTTCTAGTTTTTAAATGTGATTAGAGGCTCAGTATTGTACTAATGCTGAAATAACTAATCCTGCAATCATGAGTGTGAATTCGGGGTCCAGTAGACTATACTGCCTACCGGGTACCAGTCTACTTGGTCCTACCGAATACACACTCACGACAAGCCGCATTGAAAAATGTGGGGAAAATCCCGCACAGTTTCTTTGCGGTTGTTTGTGCAAAATACGAAGAGGAATATCGATATAAAAATATGTTTTTTGACAGAAGAATTATATATTCTATCGAATGGTATGTTTGACAATAATAGTGTTGACCGATAAGATACTAAAATCGGCAAGCAACAACACCCAGTGACATCTGAAAAATTTAAATGTTCGTTTCTTAGATAGACGGTGCTCAGGTAAAAAAATACTTCTACAAATTGCCAACAACAAGATCGTCTTCACCTGTTGACAGTCTGTGGTGAAAATTATACAGGTCCTGGCAGAGTTCAAGAATGAAATAATTATTGCTACAATACAACTAATTGCTGGAAAGACTCCCGAAGCATCAGGAGATGCACAAAAATGGAACACAGATATAGACACTGACTGACTGGAACTTGGACAATATTGAACTGGTAATTTTTTAATAATTCTTTTGCTGACACTCCTTTTTGCATGTGTACTATGTCGGAGTGATTTAGTATTCAACATTTATAAACACAGGTATTAGGGTTTCAGGGAGACCTTTGTAAAGAAAATGCCTACAGAGTACCAAGAGCATGCATATAAAACACATCTATTCTTTCTTCTTGACCATGAGCATTTTGTTCCCTGCTTTTGGACATTCATACCCTTGACCTGAATTTCATGGCATTTACTAGTGTTTTCACATTTTTTGATTTTTCACGACTGTAACTCAGCAGTGGCGTAGCTGCACTAAGGCACTGCAGGCCCGGGCCTGCAGATTATTCTGAGAAATTCCAGGAAATACATGTATATTTACTCCAAGGTAAAGCCAAATCTGCAATAAACTATGCGAGTGGGGAGGTGTGTCTTATTAAAATTAAGCAAAAACGAGTATGCTTTAGCATTTTAAATGCACCGCGAGATTGCGCCAGATACACTATCAAAAAAAAAATCTGGGGGACAGTGCTCAGAAATTAAGCGGGCTTGCAGCTTCAAAAAGGCCAGCTACGCCCCTGTTCATGTCCATACATTGAACGTTTCGTACGCATACATATTCTTCACGTAATTGAACCTGGAACACGCAAACTGAGTACAGGGTACAAAACATCTGAAGACCAGGGTACAGAATGACCAATGACGACTGTATGCAGCATCCAAAACATTTTAGACAAAAAACGAAAATTACCCAATTGTTCGCAAGAAGCGTCAATAACTAGAGACTTGTCCAACAAGTTAAACCATTGTTTGATAGAAATTTCAAAAAAAAACAAAACATTTTTTGATGGAGACAATGTTTGTATCAATATAAATATGCCCTATCAAAAGCCATTTTCGCGTGTGAAATTTTTATTTCTCGACCAATTTTAAAAATACGTCATTTACCACTAAAATGTCTGTTTTACCACTATATAAAATATATTAAGGCACTTCCGGTTATCAAATTGTGTCTGAAACGTAAAACAAACGGTAACCTTTGGCGGAAACTATAGCGCCCCAAACAATAATTTCATTTATTATAATTTAATGTGGAGATAAGTTACTTAAAAAGAATCACGGCCAATAGCGATTCTAACACAGGGGGTTAAAACATGTTCAAGTTTGTATGAATGAAAACATATTTCTTAAATGCAAACGTGAAAACGTGGCTCCATCGTAAATGTAGTGTCTACTATAGAATTTGAAGCAACTCTGCAGTTCTGCAGGTGAAAAGGTTCTAAGCTTATTCTCCGTATTTTATCTTGATGTAAATGGAGGATGAGCCAGGCAAGTTCTTTCCTGTTAGGCGCCATATAACCTTTCATGTGTTGGTGCGCCTTAAAACCCAGTCCAGTTCAGTTAAATATTTATATCGTTCGACGTGACCGTTAATTATGGATAACTTTTAAACGTTTTCACCTGACATATAGTGGATCTATTGGAATTATAGGGAAAGAAATCAGTTAGAATGAGCAGTGATTTTGCCCCTTATATAAGTGGTCCCAACAAATTATACTATTCCCAAAGCAAAAGAGTAGGAAAGAAAAACTTCTTAATTCAAAAATGTGTAAATATTTTACACTGAAACATTAAACAGAACAAGAAATATCACTAAGTGAATTATGCCCCCGAAGTGACCTCTAAGTATGACCTTGACCTTGGAGCCATGGACCTTGATTTTGTGCACGACACTTCGTTTGGTTGTGGTGAGCACTTGTGCCAAGTTATTTGAAAATCCGTCTAGGCATGCAAAAGTTATTGACCGGACACGATTTGACCTTTGACCTCAAAGTGTGACCTTGACCTTGGGACCACAGACCTGGATTGTATCCGTGACACATCGTCTTGTTGTGGTGAGCACTTGTGCCAAGATATTTGAAAATCCGTCCATGAATGCCAGAGTTATTGACCGGGCACAATTTGACTTTTGACCTCCAAGTGTGACCTTGACGACCTGGGTTTGCGCCGACACATAGTTTTGTTATGATGATCAGTTGTGCCAAGATATTTAAAAATCCCTGCAGTGGTTGTGGCGTTACGATCCGGACACGAAATTGCGTACCTGTATAAACTTCAAGTATAACCTTGACCTTTGAGGTACGGATCTGGGTTTTGCGCGCGACACATCGTCTTGTTATGGTGATCACTTGTGCCAAGTTATTTAAAAATCCCTGCAGGGGTTGTGACGTTACGGTCAGGACACGAAATTGCGTACCTGTTTTTGACCTATGAACTTCAAGAGTGACCTTGACCTTTGAGGTACGGACCTGGGTTTTGCGCGCGACACGTCATCTTGTTATGGTGAACACTTGTGCCAAGTTAATCATAAATCCATGCAGGGGTTTTGAAGGTACAGCCCGGACACGAAAAGATGAATGACGGACGGATAGACAGACAGAATCCGGACAGAATGGGACGGACGGTGCGATTACTATAATTGTTCGGGGCCATAAAAAGATGGAAAAGATTTACTTTTATGGGAGGGTCACAATGAAATACTACAAGAGAATGTATATATTATGTTAACTAATGGTTCTATATTCACCAATCACACTAAATCCAGATTGCCTCTAGTCCCTTTAAGTTGAATAATTCATGAAAGGGGTATTTCAGTTGTTTTTGCCTTTTCTGGATGACAAAAATATTTTTTTCTCTTCCAGGTTGACTACATGAAGTACATGTAGAGGAATCCTCCGCAAATGTACAAAGTGCAGAACACGGACGTCACTTCCGTGCAATCCATTTGAAGCAGTTTTAACACCACAAACACCACAAATGTAGACATTATATAAGAGCGACATTGGCAAAATAAATGACAATTTGTCTGATGTACAGTTAAGATAACGCGCTTCATGAAATTTGCCATTTACTACCAGCATTTAAAAGCGCACAAATGCCAAGTGAATATATTATTCCCATTGCTATAGAACCAACAATAGTGTCTTGTGAGAATGATATTAAAAAAAAAGAAGATAAACAAGTATTAAAGAGACAACTATGGCCCGTGTATTTTAAGACATTGGAATAGCTGTGTTCTATTGAGACATATTGGATGCGAAAGTAATAGCTCTCCACAAGGAAAGTGACTGTCAAAAAATCAACCGTATACCTTAAAGGGAGTGTTAAATACATTTAAGTTCAAGCTTAAAGGGACACATGGCAATCTTAAGTTTAAGTTCATGCATTATAATTAGTATTTGATTTATTAATCCCTTAAATCCCGTATCATTTTGACTTAAAAACTTCTTGCATATATTTAAATAAAAAAAAAGAATTTGTTTTCCTTCATTATTCTACATATTTTTTAAATATATTATTGCTGCAATATTATCAAAAGTCAATAATATATAAAAACAATTTACTTTGAACTATTCTAACAATTAATATTAATAATTGAACAAATGCAATTTACGAAAAAAATAACGGGACACCGTGAGTTTTTAAAAAATCAAGATTGCCGTCACTGCCGTGTGTCCCTTTAAATGAACTAGTCAAAACAACTGTGACAACATCATGCAAAATTACGAGACAAAGTTTAAATAATACTAATATGGAAGCTCACTATTTTATATTCACAGTCATGGTCATATTAATACGTTAATAGATGGTTCGAAGATATACTGTTCAATGATATATGTCTTCGATCGGTAACTTTTGCTTGTTAACAAGATAGGGCCTTCATTTTTAAGTTGATCTTTACCTAACTTTGTCAGTGTATTTGTATCTAGAAAAGCTTGGCGAAGTTCAAAAACCAGCTTGATCAGAATTGAATGTTGTTTAACAGCTCATCAACACAGTATAGGTTATTTAGAGCCGCCCCAGAGAGAGCGAAAGGATACATAGAAATCCGGGAAACGTGCCCTACTCTTATTATCGAACAGATTCCTATGGTTCTTTGACATGCTTGGAGGATAGACCGATACACGGGACCATCAGGTTTACGTCCCCATCCGACGGACGAGGCTATGGGAAAGTGTCGTGCCCAAGAACACACCGACGAAACTCAGTGGCACCATGGAGGATTGAACCCGGGGCCTCTGGTTACAAATCCGCCGTGAGCCCTCTCAGCCTGATCAGACCAGTTACACCACAGTAATGGCCCTTGATTTTCTTAAATATGCAAAATTAGGAACTGGGGGTCGTGCGTTCAAATTTATAATTATTTATTCTAACACGACCTCCGCAGTCTTTCATATACACAAAGAAGAGAGACAGCTGTATATTATTCTACGATAAAATACAGCTGTTCTATTATTCCCCGCGTATATTTCATCCGTTGGAAGCGCCGCGTTTCATGACGTCACTTGGTAAATAAACGTCACAGACAAACTCAACAGTAATTTCAATGAAATGTTAATTACAAAAACCTTGCCATGCTCCCAATCCGTGCGCACACCCCGATATAAACCCATCATATGCATCTGTACATATAACATTAATAAGCATCTTGAACAAGATGAGAACGTTTGACGTCATACATCGCAAGCTATATGACGTAAGCAACGACATAATTGTTTGTCACGTGACTACTAGTGTATTGAAACACAGAATTTTGCATACGGAGGCGCCCAATGGAACAGCCTGTAAACATAGCAGCCTGATTATCTTGACCTCCGAAATAATATATAGTGCCCAAACTATAGCGTAAACAATGGGGTTATTGTTTTGTTAGAATCAAAATAATAAATAAGTACTTACCTGTATTTTATCGGTGAATATAATACAGTTAGGAGTTCGGATGCGTAGTAATTAAATCACGAGTGCGTTATCACGAGTGATTTAATTACTTGCATCCGAACGACTAACTATTTTATTCACCGATAAAATACAGGTCAGATTTATTATTTCTTAATTTTAATTCTACTTTATGAGCTCGGCGCTTATGCTGTGGTGCGTCGTCCGTCTGTCCGTAAGCTTTTTTTTTAGGCGACTATTGACAGATTTTCATGAAACTTCACAGGAATATTGCTCTTGATGTTTAGTTCATCCTAGCATACATTCAAGTCTGACGGAATTTCAAGATGGTTGCCATTGCTAAAAGTAGATTTTTAAAAACTAATTTGTAGCAACTAACTTTTTGAAAACTATAAGTGATTTTGATAAGGGACTTTTTCTAAAATGATCAGCAAGACATGATGTTGGTACTTGTTCATACTGACGTCATTTCGAATTTTTCAAATTCATCACTGATATTCGACAGGTACCCTCCTGATTTTTCAGGACTTCATCCGCGGTGCGGTTATTCGGTGTGCATATAATCCTAATACATGTAGGGATTCACGAACCTTTGGAGATCCTTTTAGAAGTACATAGAAACTTAAAACACACATTTTAGGAAAGTTTGATGCTTTTGTCCAGCGTGTCTAGATTGGGTCCTAAAACCTGGGTTTTGGTCCCTAACTATATTATGCAAATCACCTGACCGGACTATTCCTCCCCCCCCCACCCCCTCTCACCCCATAATTACAAGCGCCAAACACGAGAGATGATACTAGTATCGATCGAGGGCGAGAATGGGTCCTTGTTGAAAATTATTTTGATTCAACATTAAACATGGCTGCCAGTTGCCAACCTTGTTTACATAGAGTTATATAGTAATAAAAATGTATAACGACTACTCCTCTGAAACTACTTTTCATGAATTTGAATTGGACTTTAAGGTGCATCTGAAACTTCACAGGAATACTGAGCTAGCTATCAAAAACTACCAGTACAGCTTAAAGGTCATTGACCTCTTGTTTTATATTATTTTTTTGGTTGTTAAAGAGAAATATTTAAATATTGTTTTATTATGGCTCCCCCACACAAAGTGTGGTAGGGGAGCCATATTGATTTTGTGCTTTCTGTCTGTCTTGTTCTTTCTCTGTCTGTAGGTCTGTCTGTTTCTCTGTCTGTGTCACAAAAGATTTCCGATCAATAGAGAATGGTTAAACCTAGGGTCCTCAAACTTGGAAGGGTGGTTGGTCATGACAAGTAGATGACCCCTATTGATTTTGGGGTCACTAGGTCAAAGGTCAAGGTTGCGGTGACATTGACTATCAAAACGATGTCCGATCAATAACTAGAGAATGGTTAAACATAGGGTCCTCAAACTTGGAAGGATGGTTGGTCATGACAAGTAGATGACTCCTATTGATTTTGGGGTCACTAGGTCAAAGGTCAAGGTTGCGGTGACATTGACTATCAAAACGATGTCCGATCAATAACTAGAGAATGTTTGGACCTAGGGTCCTCAAACTTGAAAGGATGGTTGGTCATGACCAGTAGATGACCCCTATTGATTTGTTTTGTTTAATATATATAATTTTTTTTTTTTTTTTTTTTTTTTATTGATTTTTTTTTAATTTTGGCAAAACAAGTTTTAGGGTCGGCCCCTTAAAAAAATAGGGTCGGTCTGGTTACCTGAACCAAACATATTTTTTTATGTGGCCTTACTGATACAGATAGTAGATACAGTCACAGGGATATTGAATATCAAAACGATCTCAGATCAATAGAGGAAGGTTGGACCTAGAGTCGTCAATTATGCCTGTTCGGGCTAGTGGGGGAGCCATACGTTTTTGTCCCATGGACAATAACAATTTCTAGTTTATGATTTGATTATTACATGTGTTTTTTAATTTTTGGTTCTTTTTTTTTTTTGAAACTTGTTTAAGTTTAATGTTTATTGTTATTTATTTTTTAAAATTAAAATTGTGAGTTTGTTTTAATTGTTAACATGGGTCAAAGGTTTAAATTTCTCTTGTTTATTTGTTGTTGTTTTTTTGTTTTTTTGATTTGCAATTTTTTTAAAAGAAAGTAATTTTATGATGACAACCCATGCACAAGAGCCATTTTGGCCAGTAGAGCGTCCACAGGCCATATTTGGCCTCTTGTTTTGTTCTTCTTTTACTATGTTGTGAAACTATTATTGGAACACTACAATCAACAATCAGCAAAAATAATTATCATTATACTATTCTTTCTTATAATTTATATTAATGATTAAACAAATGCAAGTTATGAAGGAAAACTAAGGGTGAGATTTTTAAATATCAACATAGATTGTCCCTTTAAATTAAGAAGTGGAAAACAGTGGTATCAAATTAATTATTTTGAAATGACCTCCATTTCAGTTTGGTAAAAAATGTTGTTCACTAAATATTGGTTGGATTTTGTTTTATCGGCAAGATATACTATTTTTACCATGTGCTTTCGTTTATTTTATAATGGTATTTCCTCAGTTGGTAGTATGTTTGCTTTGTTTGATAATTTAGTTAAATATTGACACTGGAAGAGCTTTAGGCTTGATTAGCAATTCAGTTTATTTGAGAGAAAAAAAGATAACTTTGATCGACATGTTGCTACACAACGATACATTCACTGTTAGTTTACTTATGTTTTAATTTTAAGTTGCAAGCCATTATAACCATATACTGGTAAATTTTCGAACAGACATCAGTTGAAATATCATAACTTAGTTTTTAAATTAATATATTATCATAAACAACTATGAGATTATTAACTAAACCAACAGACTGGCAATGTATGTATTTGTTCATAGAGCGAGATAATTAAAGTAGTAATTTCTCTACTTGCTCCTCGAGGGAGTACAGAAAGTTACCCTCTCAGAGGCTGATCTTGATTTGAAATTACTTCAAATATCTGTAATGCCACACCACACTGGCACACAGATATATAACAAGCTAATTTTTGGTATGGTGCTTTAGGTCATTTTCAACACTTCTTATGACGGTCGATTTTCTGTGGTGGAGGTAGAGTAAAAAAAACGACAGTCTACACCCTTCTAGTTTAATCACGGTGGCGAATCCAATTGACTTTTTTGTACTAAGACAGGACGTACTATGTTGTGGCGTCCGCCTGTCTGTTACGTTTTGCTATGTCCACTTGCTAACTCAAACACATTATCCAATCATTATGAAACTTGGAAATAATGTTTATGGTCATAATATCTCGGTCAAGTTCGAAAAACAGCTCAATCGTCCGAGTAACAACGGAGTTACGGCCCTTTAATTATTGAAAATTGACACTTTTGCGATATCCACCCTTTTAGTTGAACACTTATTATCCAATCCCTATGAAACTTGGAAATAATGTTTACGGGCATTATATCTCGGTCAAGTTTGAAAACCAGCCCAATCGCCTCGGTAACAACGGTGTTATGGCCCTTTATTGAAAATCGCCCCGGTAACAACGGAGTTGTTTCCCTTTAACTATTGAAAAGTGACAATGTTAACGATGTTCGCTCAATAACTTGAGTATTTGTCGTTTAATCTTTATGAAACTTCAGAATAATGTGTATGGGCATAACATCTAGGTCAGTTTCGAAAACCATCCTGATCGTCCCTGTAACAACGGAGTTATGGCCATTTACTTATTGAACATTTTGATGATGTCCGCTAAATAACTTTAATATTTGTTTTTCAATCTTGATGAAACTCGATGAAGTTCGAAAACCAGACCAATCGCCCTGGTAACAACGGAGTTCGTATTATGTCGCGGCACTAACACTTACAATCATTTATCACAGTTACAAACAAGAAAAAAATGATGCAAAGCATCAATTCGCCGGCAATTCAAGAGTTACTTCATGCATATACACCTTTTTAAAACACAAATATATTCGCCGGCAGAATGGGCGTATTTTGTGTCCAATAGAGACACTTGTTAATCGTTACATGTAAATAGCTCGCTTGATTCAGATTTATAACTTTCTTAATATTTAACGAATTGTACTCGACTAAAACACAAGTACCCCTCCGCCGCAAAGAATAATTACATGCATCCAATACCTCCGGAGACTAGCCCTCCAAAAGTGTCGGATTTTTAAAGAAATCTATGACCGTATACATTTTGGGAAGACTAATCTGAGAAAGAAATGGTGGAATACATTTTTTACCGTTTTCGGAGACGAGAAGATCTCAGTTTGTACAGGTATATACGCTTAAGGTGAAGACAATTCTTTAAATGAAGTTATGAAACAGAAACCTGAATCGAGCGTTTTTTTTATATTTTTTTGCCAAGAAACCGATCAAAAAGTCACGTGGTTTCGCCACCGGGTTAATTATATCTCAGGGGAACAATTAATTCTTACTGACAGATTATTGGATCCGAATGTACGGACGGATAGACAGACAGTGGTTGAACAATAGTACCCTCCGGTTTAAACCGGTATGGGACTAATAAAATACAGGTAACATGTTTATATATTCTTGGTGTTATAGCAGAGGTTCTCAACAGAGCCATTGCTTGATGTTCCGTTTTGCATGTCACAGCCGCGGCGCCTAAAATGACCGATTATCTTAACATCATGTACGCGCCAAAACACCAATAGCATATACTTAACTCAATTTATGTTCACAAAACAGAAGTTACAGAGCAACGTAATTGTTCATGATGTATTTTGAAATAGTGGAAAATTACACCACCATCTGAAATCCTGAATCCGCATCTGCCGTAAGTCACTGAATGAATTGAATTTGGTTTAAGGCGCACCAACACGTGAAAGGTTATGGCGCCTAACAGGAATGAACGTGTCCGGCTCATACTCCATTTACATCAAGATACAATATGGAGAATGGGCATAGAACCGTCTTACCTGCAGAACTGTTATGTCCCTATATATTTCAATAAAAAAAAGAGGGCATCTTCTTCATGGTCATCTGAATGTGAAGACTAACAACCTATGGCATTAGCGTCCTATTCTGGAACTATTCAAACACGCCAGCATGCGGTTGCCCTTATATGAACTTCGCCAGCGTTCAATATATCTTCTTTTTTTTTACATTCATAACATTTTCAGTAGGACCATGCCCCCCCCACACACGCACCCCCACCCACAAACACAGCCTCCCCCCCCCCCCCCCACACCAAAAAATAACCACACCCACCAACCCTACACGTTCGCAAAGTAAAACTGGTATTACTCAGGCTACGTTTTGTACTAATTTCACGGTTAGATATTTTATACCTTCGCCGTCATGGTCACGCGCTTAGCAACACTACTGGCGAGTAAAATTCAGCTCATATTTTCCGCAAAATGTGTTGTTTTCCTTTGACTACTTCATTTTGAGAACATATTAGAGCAATAAATTAATCAATAACACATTTTTTCAGACAAAAAATGTCTTTAACTCAAAGTTATGTGCAAAACGTGCTTAAAATTAATGACATTTCAAGACAAGGGTAGGTTTTCCCTACATTTTTATGCATGGCTTATCTGGACTAAGGTATTAGGTTGACCTGAAAAATAAATTGGAAACCGGTTACCGAAGGAGGGTTGCTGGACTATGAAATAACATACCAGGCCGATAAGTTAAATATATTCATTGCACGCAGTAATGTAATATCAGGTTAGTCTAAAACATCTCATTGATTCACTCTCAAAGTTACTTTATATTTATTCACTGATTCGCTCAGTTGAACATTTGTTTAAACTTCATAACCGGACTGTTATAACTTTATGACAGAACTGTAAATAATCAAATACGCTATCTCAACTGAAGTCATCTTCTTTTTCATATCCTTTATCAACGGAGCACACGATATCTTGTTACGCATAATATTCTGAAATAATAAAGGATCACAATGTTGGCTACAGCAAACAACAGAAAGAAACCTTATCATGTGTGACTAAACGTTATTTGAACATCGAATCTCCGGTCCTTTTCATATATTTCGTGCAGAGTAATTTATATAAATCGTATATACCATCTGTCTTTACCTAGCATGCCGAAACTGAAGCGTGGATTCTAAAACACACTCCATACAATATAAATAAAAGTATAACACATTAATAATGTACATGTGTAACTCTAATCCTAAATTAATGAGACGATAGTAAGTGGTACCTTCATTACTGTGACCATTCATTATACCAAAGATAAACTAGTTCGCTCACATTTATAAAAAGCGCATTCACACAAAGTCTATATTGATATAGTCCGCTATAAATTCTATATTGAAATAGTCCGCTATAAATTCTATATTGATATTGTTCACTATAAATTCTATATTGATAATCAGTCTTCATTTATCACTAGATACTAGTAACATTCTCGTATTGAGAAATACAAATCCAATGCACGTATTCCCATTTAAATAATGCCTTGCTTATTCATTCTAAATTTGATATTTAAAACAATATCATTGAAATGTTATGTTGATTCATTGTATTAAGGTCTCATACCGCGTACGTTCAGGACTTTCAATATTATTCAAAGGGAATCAACTAGACTTAATTCTTGACGATATCTAGAATGAGAGTTATTTCCCTTGACAGTTTGCCTTGGTTAAACTATTTTAGTTTAGCTCAGAATGATGTGTATGGGATTAAACTAGTACAAACAAAGAACGCCACAGGATAAGTGTCTATCCGGGTAGTATTGCATGCTGGCAACGCTCTTGATTAGATAAGTATGTAATCACTAAATCTTGAACGGTCTATCTCAATCAGAATCTAGCAGCGAAAATCTTCTATTGCTTTTATATTCTGTACCTACCATATGTTGTGAGAATCGAAGCTCTTACGGTTTTATATTCAGTACCTACCATATGTTGTGAGAATCGTAGCTCTTATGCTTTTATATTCAGTACCTACAATATGTTGCGAGAATCGTAGCTCTTATGGTTTTATATTCTGGGTCTACCATATGTTGCGAGAATCACAGCTCTTATGGTTTTATATTCAGTACCCACCATGTGTTGTGAGAATCATAGCTCTTATGGTTTTATATTCTGGGTCTACCATATATTGTGAGAATCAAAGCTCTTATGGTTTTATATTCAGTACCTACCATATGTTGTGAGAAGCATAGCTTTTATGGTTTTATATTAAGTACCGTCCACATGTTGTGAAAATCGTAGCTCTTATGGTTCTATATTCAGTACCTACCATATGTTGTGAGAATCGTACCTCTTATGGTTTTATATTCTGTACCTACCATATGTTGTGAGAAGCATAGCTCTTATGGTTTTATATTCAGTGCCTACCATATGTTGTGAGAATCATAGATTTTATGGTTTTATATTCAGTACCTACCATATGCTGTGGGAATCGTAGCTCTTAAGGTTTTATATTCAGTACCTACCATATGTTGTGAGAATCGTAGCTCTTATGGTTTTATTTTCTGTACCTATCATATGTTGTGAGAATAATAGCTCGTATGGTTTTATATTCTGTACCTACCATATGTTGTGAGAATCATAGCTCTTATGGTTTTATATTCAGTGCCTGCCATATGTTGTGAGAATTATAGATCTTATGGTTTTATATTCAGTACCTACCATATGTTGTGAGAATCGTAGCTCTTATGGTTTTATATTCATTACCTACCATATGTTGTGAGAATCACAGCTCTTATGGTTTTATATTCTGTACCCACCATATGTTGTGAGAATAGCTCTTATGGTTTTATATTCTGTACCTACCATATGTTGTGAGAATCACAGCTTTTATGGTTTTATATTCAGTACCTACCATATGTTGTGAGAATCATAGCTCTTGGGAAGGGCCGTAACTAATGTTGTTAGAACTTGTGGCTCAACCCGTTTGCATATTATATGGCAATAAAATATATTTAAATCATAGCTCTGATGGTTTTATATTCTGTATCTACCATATGTTTTGAAACTCATAGCTCTTATGGTTTTATATTCTGTATCTACCATATGTTGTGAGAATCATAGCTATTATGGTTTTATATTCTGTACCTACCATATGTTGTCAGAATCATAGCTCGTATGGTTTTATATTCTGTACCTACCATATGTTGTGATACTCGTAGCTCTTTTGTTTTTATTTTCTGTACGTACCATATGTTGTGAGAATCATACCTCTGATGATTATATATTCTGTTCTAACCATATTGTGTTAGAACCATAGCTCTTATAGTTATATTCTGTAAGAGCCATATGTTGTTAGAATCATAACTCTTATGCTTTTATATTATCTACTTATATTGTGAGAATCATAGCCCTTAAGGTTTGTATTTAGTACCTACTACATCATTTGATATGATTTTATCTTTTGTTCCTATCATATGTTGTTAGAATCATAGCCCTTATTGTTTTCTATTCAGTACATACGATATATTGTGAGAATTATACCACTTATGTTTTCGTTTTCAAGACCTACCATATGCTGTTAGAATCAGATCTCGTATTGTTTTATATTCTGTACCTATCATATGCTGCGAGAAGCATAGCTCTTAAGGTTTTATATTCAGTACATACCATATGATATGAGAATCTCAGTTCTTATGATTTTATATTCTCTACCTACCATTAGTTGTGAGAACCATAACTCTTACTTTTTATATTCTGTACATACCATTTGTTGTTAGAGTCTTGTCTCTTATTATTGTATATTTAGTACCTATCATATGTTGTGTGTATCATAACTTCTATTGTTTTTTGGTCTGTACCTACGATATGTTTTGAGTTTCATATCTTCTATGGTTTTATATTCTGTACCTTCCATATGCTGTGGGAATCATACCTCTTATGGTTTATAATCTATACCGACCATATGTTGTGAGAATCACAGCTACTATGGTTTTACATTCTGTACCTACTCTATGTTTTGAGTATCATGTCTTCTATGGTTTTATATTCTATACCTACCATATGCTGTGAGAATCATAACTTGTATAGTCTTGTATTCACTATCTACCATATGTTGTGAGAAGTATAGCTCCTATTATTTTATATTTAGTACACGTCACATGTTGTGAGAATGATACCTCTTATAGTTATATAGTTTGCCTGCCTGTCTGCCTGCCTGCCTACATACCTACCTACACTAACTTAGTGTGTGTACTGCCCAATTGCATACAGGCATGGTTTTGATAGCCTTCATTATATTGAATACATTGCTGTAGGTATTTGCTTGTAGACTGATGGGGGTGGAGCAAGTTTTACTCCTATTGCTGATCAAGTAAAATAACACACGTAATATTCAACAAAGGTTTCACGTAAAATTATTTAACTGTGATGCACTACTTATATAATATATGCTTACACTAAATACAGATATTGTAGATTGAATGTTGTACCGGTGAGGTTTGAATCCGGTTCCTCCGGTGTGAAGTATACTGCGTTATCCACTGGACATTTAAAACTGGACAATAATGCTACAGCTTTGGATACTGAAGTTGAATGAATGTCATACAATACCATTATTGACATTATCACTATAATTTTGTAAGAAATCAGCGCACCTGATATATCCATTGTTTCAATTGTTCGTGGTGCAGTGCGGACGTACGGTGCCATTGTGTCAGAAAAAGTGATTTTCTCAGTCAGTCACCAGAATATAACACAACTATTTGAGCTTTTCAAAGAACTAAAGTTTTATAGAAAGCAAAGCATATACGTGATTCTTGGATTTCAACATGTATGTCAAAGTCAAAGGACAAAAATATCTCTATCGATGAAATGTATTGTATAAATATTGTATTTTACAAGGGTCCATGTCAACAGATGCCGATTGTAGCACTGTATAAATGTTTTTTCCCCATCTATTAATTTATTCCAACATTTTCGTATACCCTCGGGGATCCAGTGTTTTTTTAAAGGTATTTTGTAGATGTATGTATTTCCTCACCCTTTATATATATATAATGAAAGTCCGTCATTAAAACTAGTTTTGTTCGGGATATATTAAGCTTTTCATTTGATATTAAACTAACGCACATGCAAATGCACCTGCAAACGACATGTACGGACAGACTTAAATACAATATGCCGTACAAACTTGCGGCAATAGACCGTACACACATTCGTCGACAGCAAGCAATATTCCGTACACCATCATATTAACATAAACGTGGTTCTGAAGAATTTAGACAAACAGAACAGTAAAAATGTTAAAAATTTATATTTTGGTAACAAACACATCACTGTATGTACAGAATATACATGCATATGCTGTGATCTAAGAAAACTTTAAATAAAATATTATCCAGCGTCAAAAGTGAAAGTACTATCGTCATGTTTGATTCCCTCTGGAATTTAACGAAGGCTGTATTTTCTAATCACTGGCAGCTTTACGATCAGATGAAAATCTTACTATAACTTTTAAGCTGCAGCGAGGTGTATTCATTAAAAGCTCGATTTTCTGCTGATGGTTGGCGTTTATCTTCTTGAAATTATATATTTTCACCGATGCAGAGGTACCAATATCCGTTGTACGATTATACACGGTTATAACTATTACTTACCTACCACGTTTACAGCAAAACGTACTTGTCAATCGATTAAATCATTTTATTGCGTGGTTCCCAATGGAAAAATAAGAATTACGCATTTCTTTAGAATTGTAATTACACTTGAGATCATCGATCGGATTGCTTTATGTAAATATCACGACATAACATCCTCGACAACAAGATATATTTTCAAATATGCGTCGTAACAAAAAGCATTCATATGCTACAATGAACTTGTTGGCTTTATTAATAGACTACTCCTGTTTAATGTATTCATATGGAGTTACTGCAGTACTGGATATATTGGTAATCTTTCTGACTGAAGTTTTAACGACAGATCGGGAGTTCATATTCTAAGTTTCGGACGAGTGAAATTTATTTTAAACAAAAATCAGAGAATTTAAAGGTAAATATGCTTTATGCTTATATAGAAAGGTTTAAAATGTAGGTTTGAGTAAATTAAAAACAAATATATCACAAATTTAAATGTATTGCAAATATTCCTTTAAATGTGTAAACATTATTTATGTTCAAACGTGTTGTCTAATGCCAGCTTCACAATACATAATAATAATAGTGGCGACTATTGAATGTATAAATTTATGAGTTCATGAATTGATCCTGGAGCTATATAGATCAACAATTAGAACCACTGTATAACCCACGCTTTACGGTTTTAACAGATTCAGAAGAAATACTCTTTTGTTTCGTTTTGCGTTGAAAAGATAATTCAATAACTATATACGAACTAGTACATGAAAATTAATATAATTGTGTCGAAGTTCACGACGCAATACTTGTCCTAACGCGTTATACGACAAAACCATTTACAACTTTCCTGGGGAGCACCCTGATAACACCGTTTATACTTTTGTAAACGACAAAGGTTTGTCTAGTCTTAAACTATTCACAGAGACGAAATATGTGAACAATATTCCAGAAGTTGATCAGGATGTTTAAGGTTATTATTTCCAAATTTTCTGTGAGGGATGAACCCCTTTTTCTACATCTAATTGGGTGACTGGTGTGGCCCAGTGGATAGCAAGGTCGACTTGAAATCCAAGTTTAAGTGGGCGGGGTACAATTTTAAAAACAATTGATAACCAAAAACACATCAAAAACACGGATTGTCATTACTTCTCTGATTTTAGGTGGGACTGGGGGTGGGGTGGGGGAAGGCATGCGCGACGGTTTCGCCAGACACTCCCCGAATCCCCACCTGAACTATGATTTAAAAATAAATTATCACGTTTAAAAGTATTATGTAGATTCCGTTCATAAAATAACTTGAATAATGTTAATTGCGTATTTTAACGGATAAAAACCCATATTGCAGTGTATACAATTTAAAGTCCCTATCCCGTTATCAACAGGTCAACATGTGTATATCGTTTATAAACTTGCTGACGACGAGTTATATAGATAACTGACATATTTTCAAAACTCGAACTCTGTATACACAATATAAACGGCTTTAACCAGCCATCCAGTAAAAATGGAACGTCGAATTAGGAGTTACCAACGCATAATTCATGCTGCGCATATATTATTTTCAGTACCCGAATAAACCTATAGTTTGAATCGGCACATATACATTATTTTATGAACTGAACACCTGAATAGGGTTTGAATAACGATTTTGTAGTAATTTTGCGGTTTTGTGGCGGGTTAGTGCCTTTATAGTTCACGTTCAAGATTCGTTTTACCTATATCTTACATTGGAAACGTTTCTTTGTGGCAATCACATCGTACTTTTATTTCTAATTAAGATTTAAACATACTAAAGAAGACCATAGAGTTTTCATCAGAATGAAGTTCGTGATTTTGGCCATTTCTTTTTACTCGCCTCCGGTCCAGGACTATGAGCGGTAGTATGTCTATAGACAGATATAGGACACGTAATCACTGAAGTAAGTTGACATTCTTTTTGTTTATACTTTATTTTGATATCATTTTTAGTTTGCTTTTCTTAATGACTAAGGCGGAGTAACAGAGCTTCAATAATGCGGAATCAATTTAAAAACGTATGTCAATACGTGCTTTGAAAAAGAAGACGTTCTTGTAAACGGAAAAAAAACAAACAAATGGAGAAAACGAAGAAAAATGACCTCAAACCATTTTGCTGTAGCCTGTTGAAAAAACAATTCCGTTCCATTTCCGTAATATTTGAACATAAAAGCAACTGACCTCGATCCCTGAACCCAAAACAACTGTCATCGATTCTCGACTTCTAAGTATTCAAGCACAAAACAAATTATTCCCAATACTCGACTTTAAAGTATTCGAACACAAAAGGGCTTTTCCGATCCTCGACTTCTCAGTTTTCGAGCACAGAAAACCTCTATCATCGACTTTGTTTAGTATTCGAACACAAAGGAACTGTTCTCGATCCTCCACTTCTTCGTATTCGAACACAAAGAAACTGTCCTTTATCCTCGAAGTGTTAGCATTCGAACACAAAAGTCCCCGATCCTCGAATTCTTAGTAATCGAACACAAAGCATCTGTCCTCGATCCTCGACTTCTTAGTATTCGAACACAAAGCAACTGTCCTCGATCCTCGACAGTTTAGTATTTGAACACAAAGCAACTGTCCTCGATCCTCGACTACTTAGCATTCGAAAACAAAAGTGCCCGATCCTACACTTTTTAATATTTGAACACAAAGCAACCATCCTCAATCCTCGACTTCTATGTATTCGAACAAATGCGGGCCCGATCCTCGATTTCTTAGTATATAACACAGAAGTCCACGATCCTCGACTTTTTAGAATTGAAACACACAAAAACTGTCTCGATCCTCGATTTCTTAGCATTCTGAAACAAAAGTCCCCTATCCTCGAGTCCTTAGTATTCGAACTCAAAGCAATTGTCCTCGATCCTCGACTTCTTAGCATTCGAACACAAATATCTCCGAACCTCGACTTCATATAGTTCGCACACAAAGCAACTGTCCTCGATAATCGACTTCTTAGTATTCGAACACAAAGCAACTGTCCTCAATCCTCGACTTCTTAGCATTCGAACACAAACGTCACCAATCCTCGACTTCTTAGTATTCGAATACAAAGCAACCGTCATCTTCCTCAACTTCTCAGTATTCGAACACTAAGCAATTGTCCTCGATAGTCGACTTCTTAGTATTCGAACACAAAAGTCCCCGACCCTCAACTTCTTAGTATTCGAACACAAAGCAACCGTCCACGATCCTCGACTTCTTAGTATTCAAACACAAAGTCAACCCCCCCCCCCCCACCCCCCCCCCACCCCACCCCCCCAGCAATTGTCCTCGATAGTCGACTTCTTAGTATTCGAACACAAAAGTCTCCGACCCTCAACTTCTTAGTATTCGAACACAAAGCAACCGTCCACGATCCTCGACTTCTTAGTATTCAAACACAAAGTCCACCCCCACCCCACCCCGATCCTCGACTTCCTAGTACTCGAACACAATCGAATGCTTAGTATTCGAACACAAAGCAACCGTCATCGATCCTCAACTTCTTAGTATTAGAACACAAACATTTGCACCTAATGCCATTGTCCACTCTGTAAATAGGTTGTGCGTACAGTGTTCTATGGCAAGGAAGGTATGATATTTTGTTAGACTAGTGAGGATGAGAATGACACATGTGTGCTTATGAGTGTGTGGTGGTGGTGGTGGAAGTGTGTGTGGGGATGGTTGTGGAAGTGTGTATGGTGGTGTGGGGGAGGGGGCGGGGGAGGACGCGTTTTTGGCGGGGTAAATTAGGTTAACATTCCACTAAATACAGTAGATAATTATTTAAAAATGTAATTTCTTTACAATGTTAACTGTGTTATTTTACGCGGGCATCAATTGCGGGAAACATTAGCTCCTATCAGTCTATAAAGAAATAGCTTAAGCAATTTTGTAGTTCATACAGTAAAGGTTACCACAGCCATAACTGCATGTATGAGGTAGGACAGTACTCACACTAAATACTTATAGGTTATTAGATTTGTATTGGGTATATGCACGAGTTATTTTGCGTATTAATATTGCGCGACTTTAGGAACGCAATATTTATGCGCAAAAGTACGAGTGCATATATACCAATATAAATATAATAATTTTTTTATTGCATAAGGATTTTTAAATTAGAGAGAATAAAATAGGTTGTTATATTTAATTTTCACCATAAAAAATTATATTGTCATTACATAATGGCAATTTTCGCAATGAAATCAACATTGTTTACATCACGTGACATACTTTCTTTGACATGAACAGAAAAGTGCACAATCACGAACAAGTATACAAATATACATTACACACCCAATATGACTACACGTCAATATGGGCGTCAATATGGGCGAATAAGGACGTTTCTTGTTACATTGAAAGTAAACGGAGCTTGTAAATTCGTATGCAATATACTTAGATATTGAGTAAAGTATAAGACTTATGATTCTCACATATATACTGAGAGACAGATAGCAAACAAATGCTATTCAAGCTTTTATGATATAGCTGTCAAGGCCCAGTGGAAGTCAAGACTGAGATGGGGCACAAGGCGCGGTTGCCTCTTGTTATGGGGTACGCTCAGTAGGAGCAAGCTTTCAAATTCGTGACAGTCTGTGTTTGAATTTCGAGAATTTTACTCGTAATACTGGTCAAATATGTTCATACATTTCAATGAAGTTATTTAAGTCACACAATATACGGAAGCGATACTGAAACTGATTAAATTATACTATTTTTTTATCGATATTTGGTTTCACGATTTGACACAAGCATGCGTGTGTCTTACGCCCAATGCTTGAGATTTGACAGGTATGATGTCATAATATATCATACTTTAATTAAGAACGTTTGCAGCGTGCAATGCTCCTCGAATAGACAGTGTTTTCTGTTTCAGTCTGTGCTTGTACTATTTTGTTTTTCTGCAGTAAAGCATTACATCAAGGGCCAGATAGTAAAAAAATAAGTTGACTGAAAAAACAACAAAAACACAAAAAAAAACATGTTCAAACTAGAAATGCTGCCTCGACAAAAATGCATGTATAGGTTTACCACCACCTATTTGCATGTAAACCTCCGAGATTGCATATAATCCTCCGAGGTGTAGTCGAATTTAGTTTCTATAATAAAAAGTAATCACTCCTTTTTTGATGCAAATGAGCATTATAAGTAGGGGAAAACTGCCCATTTCTATTCGATTTTGCGGTTGCATTTATTAAAAACGTATTAATAGGTTTTACTGGATCACTGATGATCATTTTCGAAATTTCGAAAATATGCATACACTTTGTGAGCAACTATCAATGAAAACAGCTGTCTCTTGACCTGTTTAGTAAAAAAACAAGAACTTTCTTACATGTAATGGGACCCCACCTTTTATGGTGATTTTTCAAGTGGCAGATTAGTTTTCTATACAAAGATAACACTGCTGCATTATCCACACTTGAGCCGAAGATGCAGCAAATCATTAATATGTGACATTTTAACAATGGTGTAAATGGGGAAAATAACTGGTGGTTTCATACCTATATATGCATGCGGTTTTAATAGTTAATCAGTCATAACACGACGGTGTCTATTGTAGCTGTGAGCTATGTGTTCAGATGTATAGTGCTGCCACAGTGGAATACCGCGCCGTAGACACATGAAATGATACCCCACCCAGTCACAATATACTGACACCGGGTTGACCAGTCCTAGAACTACCCTGTATATGATATACCGCGTCGTAGACACATGAAATGATACACCACCCAGTCACAATATACTGACACCGGGTCGACCAGTCCTAGAACTACCCTGTATATGATATACCGCGCCGTAGACACATCAAATGATACGCCACCCAGTCACAATATACTGACACCGGGCCGACCAGTCCTAGAACTACCCTGTATATGATATACCGCGCCGTAGACACATGAAATTATACACCACCCAGTCACAATATACTGACAACGGGCCGACCAGTCCTAGAACTACCCTGTATATGATATACCGCGCCGTAGACACATGAAATTATACACCACCCAGTCACAATATACTGACACCGGATCGAACAGTCCTAGAACTACTCTTTATATGATATACCGCGTCTTAGACACATGAAATGATACCCCACCCAGTCTCAATATACTGACACCGGGTCGATCAGTCCTAGAACTACCCTTTATATGCTGAGCGTAAAGCAATGGGGCTACTAATACCATTTGTATGAAGTCTTTGATATAACCGTGGCGGATGCTTTACTATGAGGCCACGCCGAACAAAACGGAATAAGTTTGCAAAAGAAAAACACCTAGATTTATTAGTCCCCTAACGGTGTGTCACCGGATGGGACTATAGGTTTACCTCCCGCTTGTCCGTCAGTCCGTCAGTCTGTCTGTCAGTCCGTCCGAAAAATTGGATCCTGCGATAACTTAAAAGTATAAAAGATATTTTCATTAAACTTGCTAAATATGGTGGAGAGGGCATAAGGAGATGATGCACGTTATTTATTTGTGTTGATATGGCCAAAGTTGTGGTTGCTATGGCAACAAAATAGTAAAAACAAATGTCAATCCGTTCGGAAAACTGGATATTTTGCGATAACTTTTTACATATGGTAGAGGGGCATGAGGAGATTATGCACGTTATTTGATTTTGTTGATATGGCCAACATTGTGGTTGCTATGGCAACATAATAGAAACAAATGCACACACAATATGATCATGCTTGAAAACTATAAAGGATATTGTAATAAAACTTAGTACATAGGTAGAGGAGCATATGCAGATTTTTCACACAATTTTATTTGGTGATATGGCCTATATTGTGGTTGTTATGGTAACAGAATTATGTCGTTAGTTATACAGCTGATTTAGGGAGTTTAATACTTAAAACTCAAGTATCTTTATAGTTACTCAGTAAATATTCGATAGTTACTTCCCTTCAAATAGAGTTATATATCAATACATGACTTGATATGTATGTTTATTAATTGTTGTATTATATTTGTAATATGTTTGTTAACTTACTTGATTTGAAAAAAAAGTGTAAGGAAGATTATGTAGATCTACTCAAACGTGTTTTGTTGCGAAATGTACCATGCGTTTGTTATTTGTCTAAATCATAGCCTTTTGCTTGGTCTGGGCCAACAAAAAACATTTACTGTCAAACATCTGACCGGTAGGGGACATCATGTATTGGCATGCAATACTGGAGTATCTTGTTATTCTTGGAAAAGAAATCTGCGACAAAAAGACATATACAGGGACATAATGTCGTCACGTGTATAAATCAATACTGAAATTAGATAGCTTGGAAGCAACAAACAGAAACATGAGAGAGGAGTAGAATACTCGGCTGTGTTTTGTCTGTTCAGGAGAGGTAATATAATGTGCAATACGTCTCACGCCCTAACACCGGCTTAAGATATATTCTACTTTAAAGCCACAATGATTGTACTTGATGATCCCAAAGAACCACTAAGTAATACTATTTAGGATTTGTAGTCGGGGCGACTGTTCACATCCGCCAAATATCACTAAACTAACTAAAATAACTTTAGTTTGAATGTAAACACGTACATATACATTGGTAGCAAAGAAACACACAAAAATACACAAAAAAAAAACACATAAAAAAACAACACGCCAGCGTAAATGACAATAAACCATGAAAACGGGATGTCTTAGAAGCAACGAACACAAATACTCACCACGCAATTTCCGTCATATACAACACAATATCTGCGCAATATCCGCCATGCAACACAATTTCCGTCATGTTACACCAAATCATTGTCATGCATCACCAACTCTCCGTCATGCACCAAACACTCTCCGACATGCACCACACAATATACATCATGTACCAAACAATCTCCGTCATGCATCACCAATTCTCCGTTATGTATCACACTTTTTCTGCACAATATCCGTCATGCACCACGCAGTCTCCATCAAGGACCACACAAGCTCCGTCATGCAACACACAATCTCGGACATGCATCACACAGTTTATCTCATGGAACATACAACATGTACCACCCACTCTCCGTTATGTAACCCACAATCTCCGTCATGTACCACCCAATCTTCGTCAGGAGATACCCAATCTCTGTCATGTAATGCCCAATCTCCGTCATGTACCACCCAATCTCCGCCATGTTCCACACAACCTCCGGCATGTACCTCCTAATCTCCGGCATATACCACCCAGCCTCCGTCATGTACCACTCAATCTCCGGCATGCATCACCAAATATCCGTCATGCCAAACTCAATCCCTGTCATGAACCACACAGTTCTGTCAAAACCTAGAAATCTCCGTCATGCATCACATAATCTCCGTCATGTACCACCCAATCTGCGCCATGTATCACAAAATCTCCGTTATGTACAACACAATCTCCATCATGAGCCATCCTATCTCAGGCATGTACTCCACCATCTCCGTCATACACCACACAGGCTGCACACAATCTCAGAAATGTAGCACTGAATCTCCGTCATGCATCACACAGTCCCAGTCATGGACCTCACAATCTCCGTCATGCACTACCCAATCTCCGTCATGTTCCAAGCAATCTCCGTCGTGCACAACCCAATCTCCGTCATTTACTACACAATATTCGCCATGCACTACCCAATCCTCTTCATGCACCAACAATCTCCGTCATGCACCACATAATCTCCATCATGCACCATATAATCTCCGTCATTCAGCAGCCAATATCCGTCATGCACTAATCAATCTCCGTTATACACCCCACAATCTCTGTTATGCAAACCCACAATCTCCGTACAATTTCTTTTATGATCCAAACAATATCCGCCATGCATCACCTAATTGCCTTCGTGAATCAGTCAATATCCCCACAGTACCCACCATGCATCACACAGTCTTCGAAATGCACCACAAAATCTCCTTCATGCACCACATATTCTCATTGATGTACTACTCGATATCTGTAGAATCTCCGTAAAGCAACACACAGTCTCCGTCATGTACCACACAATCTCCGTCATACACAGAGCAATCTCCGTCATGCACCACACACTATACACCAAGCACCTCACATTCTCCAGCATGGACCACCTAAACACCCGAACTCGTGACACAAAATCTCCGTCGTGTACCAATCAAAGTCATCCCGATCTCCGCCATATACTACAAAATCTCCGTGATATACCACCCTACCACACCATTTCTGTTATGCACCACACAAGCTCCGCCATGTACCACACAATATCCGTCATGTAAGACCCAATCTCCGTCATGCACCACACAATCTTTGTCTTAGTCCACACAATTTCCGTCATGCTGAACACAATCTCAGTAATGCACCACTGAATATCCGTCATGTATCACCCAATCTCTACACAATGTCCATCATGCATCACACAATCTCCGTCATATACCACCAAATATCTGCACAATTTCTTAATATAACACCCAATTTCCGCCATATACCACCCAATCTCCGTCATATACCACACAATCTCCATCATATACTACCCAAGATCCGTCATCTACTTCACAATATCCGCCATGCACTACTTAGCTCCATCATGCACAACCCAATCTCCGTCATGTAACACACAATCTCCGTCGTGTACAACCCAATCTCTGTCCTGTAATAAGCAATCTATGTCGTGCACAACACTCCGTCATGCACAACCCGATATCCGTCATACACCACACAATCTCCGTTATGCAAACATACAATCTACGCATAATTCTGTCATGCTCCACACAATCACCGCCATTTATCACACAATCCGTAATTTTCCATTCAATATCCCCACAGACTGCGATATGGACCACTCTATCTCCGTCATTCATCACACGATCTCCGACATGCACCACGCAATCTTTGTGATCTATCACGCAATATCCGTACATTCTCCGACATGCACCACACAGTCTCCGTCATAGCCCACACAGTTTACGTCAAGGAACACACAATCTTTGTCATGCATCACGCAATATCCGTCACTTACCACGCAATCTCCGTCATGCACCACATAGTCTCCGTCATAGACCGCAGAGTCTAAGTCATGGTCCACATATTTTTGTCATGCATCACACAGTATCCGTCAGGAATCAAACAATATGCGTCTTTCACCTCCAAATTCCGACATGGATCATCCAATCTCCTTGATGTAACACACAATTTCCCACGTGCACAACCCAGTCTTAGTCATGTACCACACAGTTTCCGCCATGTACCACCGAATTTTCGTCATATATCAAACCATCTCCGTCATGGACCATTCAATCGCCGTCATGCACCACCCAATCTCCGTTATGTCTCGCGGAATCCCTAACATTACCACAAAATCTCCGTCATGCAACTTACAATCTCCGTCATGTACCACACATTCTCCGTCATACACCACACAATCTCCGTCATGCACCACACATACTCCAACATGCACCACCCAATCTCCGTCATGTACCACCCAATCTCCGTCATGCACCACTCATTCTCCGTCAAGTAACACCCAATCTCCGTCATGTACCACACAATCTCCGTCATGCACCACACATTCTCCAACATGAACCATACAAGCTCCGTCGTGTACCATCCAATCTCCGTCATGTACCAACCAATCTTCGGCATGTACCACAAAACTACGGCATGCACCATACAATCTCCGCCATGTACCACCCAATCTCCGCCATGTACCATCCATTCTCCGTCATGTACCAAACAATCTGTACGATGTAGGACTGTCCAACCCATCATATAGCTACAGATAAATTACTGTTTTACAGACAGTATACGGAAGTTGGTTAATCTACAATGATGAATTATTATATAAATAAAAATAGACTGTTAACGAGACACATGGCAATATTGAAAAAAATTCAAGCATCAAAATGATCGTCTCGATTTATTAATTTAGTATCGTTTTGACTCCAAACCTGCTTGCATATAAAATTTTGAGTTTTCATGTTTTCTTCATATTCTGCCATAGGTTTATATTATATATTATCGGTACAATACATTTAAAGTTATTCTAACACGATCTGCGCAGTCTTTCATATACACAAAGAAGAGAGACAGCTGTACGTTATTCTGCGATAAAACGATTAAAAAATAATAAATATGTACCTGTGGTCGTTCGGGTGCGAGTAATTAAATCACTCGTGCTAACGCACTCGTGATTTATTTCCTAGGCATCCGAACTCCTAACTGTATTTTATTCACCTATAAAATACAGGTACGTATTTATTATTTCGATTCTAACACAGCAATAACCCTATTGTTTACGCTATTGTATATATTATCTCGGAGGTCAAGGTAATCAGGCTGCTACGTTAATAGGCTGTTCCATTGGGCGCCCCCGTATGCAAAGTTCTGCGCTTAATTCACTGGTAGACACGTTACAAACAATTAAGTCATTGCTCAAACGTTCAAACGTTCTCACCTTGTTCGAGATTCTTATTAATGTTATATATACTGATGCATATGATGTGTTTATATCGGGAGTGTGCAAGGTTTCGGAGCATGGCAAGTTTGTTGTAATTAATATTTCATTAAAATTACTGTTGAGTTTGTCTTCGTGACGCATATTTACCAAGTGACGTCATGTAACGTGGCGCTTCCAACGGATGAAATATACGGGGGGAATTAATGGAACAGCTGTATTTTATCGTAGAATAACATGCAGTTGTCTCTCTTCTTTGTGTATATGAAAGACTGCTCAGGTCATGTTATATTCTACAGCCAGCATTTGTTCTACAAAGGCCGTGAGGCCGAGTCTCAGCTGGCTGCAACAATATCTATAAACAATGGTGTATTCAAATTAAGTGTGAATGTATGCATGCAAGTCGTGATCATTTTCTATGGGTGTTTTTGTTTTGGATGGTGTGTAATATCTGAAAAATAAACACATTTAGACATGGACGGTAGTGAAATAAGCTCCAAAGATCGAATGAATAACAGTCCTGACTGCAAGCGCGGGGAGACGTTTTACTGCCGCCACACTGCACAAGCAACGCCACTGTGCTATATAAAAGAGTATGAGAGTGGACCTTTAGAAACGGCTGAACACGACATATACGAAATATTGCAGTCTCGGTTTGACTGAGACTGTTCATGGACGGTAGTGAAATATGCTAGCTACAACTCACGTCCTCTAGCCCCGGGTTGAGCAGAACTCAATATTCATAAAATCACAAGTACACCATTTTAACCATCCCGAAGATGGCATGCATATGGCGGTGGACATAGAATATATTTCTTCCCCATGTCGTACGGCGTATGGTCCCAGTATCTAATAAAAAAAAATGCACCGAAGAGCGGAATAAACATAATGGAATTTAGTTGGGAGCAGCGGTTATCACAAGTAACAGACAAACGACCAAATTAAAAAGCAGACAACATATCCTATGAGTGGTTAAACAATACCCAGAGCCTTTTATCGGCCGGAGTAGTGGAACCACCGAATCAAAAATTAAGTAAGAAAACAAAAGAAATTGAAAATGTACCACCGATAACTAAATATAAGTATCGGGCTCAGCGATCTCATGATTTTCGCCATTTCTTCATTCTCTCCTCCGGGACGAGAAAATGAGCGATAATTTATCTGTAAGAGGCGAATAGAGGACACGTAATCACTGTTTTAAGTTGGCATACAATTGTATATACTTTTGTCTGTAAGAGTAAGATAGAGGAAACATAGCCACTGAAGAAAGTTGACATACTTTTGTTTATACTTTTTCTATAGGAGGCTGATAGAGGACACGTAATCATTAAAGTAAGTTGACATACATATTTTTATACAAGAGGCAGATAGAGGACACGTAATTAATGAAGTAAGTTGGCATACTTTTGTTTATACTTTTGCCTGTAAAAGTAAGATAGAGGAAACGTAACCACTGAAGTAAGTTGACATACTTTTGTTTATAATTTTGTCTATAAGAGACTGATAGAGGACACGTAACCATTGAAGTAAGTTGACATACTTTTGTTTATAATTTTGTCAATAAGAGGCAAATAGAGGAAACGTAACCACTGAAGTAGGTTGACATACTATTGTTTATTCTTTTGTCTTTAAGAGGCTGATAGTAGACACGTAACCATTGAAGTAAGTTGACATACTTTTGTTTATAATTTTTGTCTATGAGAGGCAGATAGAGGACACGTAATCACTGAAGTAAGTTGACATACTTTTGTTTATATTTTTGTCTACAAGAGGCAGATAGACGACACGTAATCATTGAAGTAAGTTGACACATTCGTTTACACTTTTGTCTATCAGAGGCAGATAGAGGACAGGTAATCGCTGAAGTAAGTTGACATACTTTTGTTTATATTTTTATCTATCAGAGGCAGATAGAGGACACGTAATCACTGAAGTAAGTTGACATAATTGTGATTATACTTGTATCTATCAGAAGCAGGTAGATGACACGTAATCACCGGAGTATGCTGACATACTTTTGTCTATAAGAGGAAGATAGGGGACACGTAATCACTAAAGTCAGTTGACATAATTTTGTTAATACCTTTGTCTATAAGAGACAGATAGAGGACACGTAACCATTGAAGTAAGTTGACATACTTTTGTTTATAATTTTTGTCTATAAGAGGCAGATAGAGGACACGCAATCACTGAAGTAAGTTGACCTTCTTTTGTGTATATCTTTGTCTACAAGACGCATATAGAGGAAACGTAATCACTGAAGTAAGTTGACATGCTATTGTTTATATGTTTGTCTACAAGAGGCAGATAGAGGACACGTAATCACTGAAGTAGGTTGACACATACGTTTACACTTTTGTCTATCAGAGGCAGATAGAGGGCATGTAATCGCTGAATTGAGTTGACATACTTTTGTTTATATTTTTATCTATCAGAGGCAGATAGAGAACACGTAATCACTGAAGTAAGTTGACATCATTTTGTTTATACTTGTATCTATCAGAAGCAGGTAATGGACACGAAATCACTGGAGTAAGCTGACTTACTTTTGTGTATACTTTTGTCTATAAGAGGCAGATAGAGGACACGAAATCACTGAAGTAAGTTGACATACTTTTGTTTATTCTTTTTTCTATGAAAGTTTGATAGATGACGCGTAAGCACTGAATTAAGATGACATATGTTTGTTTATATATGTTTCTATAAGAGGCAGATAGAAGACATGTTATCACTGAAGTAAGTGCACATTTTTTTGTTGATTCTTTTTTCTATAGGAGGCTGATAGATAACACGAAACCACTGAAGTAAGTTGACATACTTTTGTTTATACCTTTGTCTAAAAGAGGCAGATAGCGGACACGTTTTCAATGAAGAAAGCTGACATACTTTGTTGAGGCCCTCCCAGGTTTGGTCCATGTTCCCTTTTTCCCTTAAAGTATGACCCAATGTTCCCTTATTTCCGAACATTGTTCGCTTTGTTCACCAAAAATATATTCCCAATGTTTCTCAACATATTACCAATAACAGACAATTGTTCCCTTGTTCTCCAAAAATGAATGATCATATTCCCTTGTTCCCCAAAGCACTTGGGAGACCCTCTTTGTTTACACTTTTGTCTACAAGAGGCAGATAGTGGACACGTAATGTAATCACTGAAGTAAGTTGACATACTTTTGTTTATACTTTTGTCTAGAAGAGGCAGATAGAAGACATGTAATAACTGAGAAAGTTGACATACTTTTGTTTATTCTTTTGTTTACAATAGGCAGATAGAGGACACATAATCACTGAAATATGCTGACATACTTTTGTTTACACTTTTGTCTGCAAGAGGCAGATAGATGACACGTAATCACTGACGTAAGCTGCTATACTTTTGTTTATAATGTTGTTCTATCAGAGGCAGATACAGGACACATAATTACTGAAGTAAGTTGGCATACTTTTGTTTACACTTTTGTCTATCAGAGGCAGATAGAGGATACGTAATCACTGAAGGAAGTTGACATACTTGTGTTTATACTTGTGTCTATCAGAGGCAGATAGAGGACACGTAATCACTGAAGTAAGTTAACCTATTTTTGTTCATACATTTGTCTATCAGAGGCAGAAAGAGGACACGTAATCACTGAAGTAAGTTGACATACTTTTGTTCATATATTTGTCTATCAGAAGCAGATAGAGGACACGTAATCACTGAAGTAAGTTGACATATTTTTGTTCATACATTTGTCTATCAGAGGCAGATAGAGGACACGTAATCACTGAAGTAAGTTAACATACTTTTGTTTATTGTTTTTTCAATAAAAGACTGTTAGAGGACACGTAACCACAGAAATAAAAAAGATGACATATTTGTGTTTATATATTTTCTATAAGAGCCTGATAGAGGACACTTAATCACAGAAGTAAGTTGACATTATTTTGTTCATTCTTTTTTCTATAAGAGGCTGATAGAGGACAAGAAATCACTGAAGAAAGTTGACATACTTTTGTTTACACTTTTGTCTATCAGAGGCAGATAGAGGACACGTTATCACTGAGGTAAGTTGACATACTTTTATTTATTGCTTTTCTATAAGAGGCTGATAGGGGATACGTAACCGTTGAAGTAAGTTGACATACTTTTGCAATAAGACGTTGATAGAGGACTCGTAATCAATGAAGTAAGATGACATATTTTTGTTTATATATTTTTTCTATAAGAGGCTGATAGAGGACATGTAATCACTGAAGTAAGTTGACACATTCTTTTACACTTTGTCTATTAGAGGCAGATAGAGGACATGTAATCGTTGAGGTAAGTTGACATACTTTTGTTTATATGTTTGTCTATCAGAGGCAGATAGAGGACATGTAATCACAGAAGGAAGTTGACAATATTTTTATTTATACTTGTATCTATCAGAAGCAGGTAGAGGACACGTAATCACTGGAGTAAGTTGACATACTTTTGTTTATATTTTTGTCTATCAGAGGCAGATAGAGGACACGTAATCACTCAAGTAAGATGACATATTTTTGTTTATATATTTTTCTGTAAGAGGCAGATAATTGACATGTAATCACTGAAGTAAGTTGACATTCTTTTGTTTATTATTTTCTCTATAAGAAGGTGATAGAAGACACGAAATCACTGAAGTAAGTTGACATACTTCTGTTTATACTTTTGTCTATAAGAGGCAGATAAGGGACACGTAATCACTGAAGTAAGTTGACATACATTTGCTTATACCTTTGTCTATAAGAGGCAGATAGAGGACACGTAACCACTGACGTCAGCTGACATATTTATAAATAATTGACATACTTGTGTTTATACTTGTGTCTATCAGAGGCAGATGGAGGACACTGAATAAGCTAACATACGTTTGTTTATACTTTTGTCTATAAGAGGCTGATATAGGACATGTAATCACTGAAGTAAGTTGACACATTCTTTTACACTTTGTCTATCAGAGGCAGATAGAGGACATGTAATCGCTGAGGTAAGTTGACATACTTTTGTTTATATTTTTGTCTATCAGAGGCAGATAGAGGACACGTAATCACTGAAGTAAGTTGACAATATTTTTATTTATACTTGTATCTATCAGAAGCAGGTAGAGGACACGTAATCACTGGAGTAAGCTGACATACTTTTGTTTATACTTTTGTCTATAGGAGGCAGATATGGGTCACGTAATCACTGAAGTAAGTTGACATAATTTTGTTTATACCTTTGTCTATAAGAGGCATATAGAGGACACGTAATCACTCAAGTAAGATGACATATTTTTGTTTATATATTTGTCTGTAAGAGGCAGATAATGGACATGTAATCACTGAAGTAAGTTGACATTCTTTTGTCTATTATTTTCTCTATAAGAAGGTGATAGAAGACACTAAATCACTGAAGTAAGTTGACATACTTTTGTTTAAACTTTTGTCTATAAGAGGCAGACAGGGGACAAGTAATCACTGAAGTAAGTAAACATACATATGTTTATTCTTTTTTCTATGAAAGTTTGATAGAGGACACGTAACCACTAAAGTAAGATGATATATTTTTGTTGATATATTTTTCTATAAGAGGCTGATAGGGGATACGTAACCATTGAAGTAAGTTGACATACTTTTGCAATAAGACGTTGATAGAGGACTCGTAATCAATGAAGTAAGATGACATATATTTGTTTATATATTTTTTCTATAAGAGGCTGATAGAGGATATGTAATCACTGAAGTAAGTTGACACATTCTTTTACACTTTGTCTATTAGAGACAGATAGAGGACATGTAATCGTTGAGGTAAGTTGACATACTTTTGTTTATATTTTTGTCTATCAGAGGCAGATAGAGGACATGTAATCACAGAAGGAAGTTGACAATATTTTTATTTATACTTGTATCTATCAGAAGCAGGTAGAGGACACGTAATCACTGGAGTAAGTTGACATACTTTTGTTTATATTTTTGTCTATCAGAGGCAGATAGAGGACACGTAATCACTCAAGTAAGATGACATATTTTTGTTTATATATTTTTCTGTAAGAGGCAGATAATTGACATGTAATCACTGAAGTAAGTTGACATTCTTTTGTTTATTATTTTCTCTATAAGAAGGTGATAGAAGACACGAAATCACTGAAGTAAGTTGACATACTTCTGTTTATACTTTTGTCTATAAGAGGCAGATAGGGGACACGTAATCACTGAAGTAAGTTGACATACATTTGCTTATACCTTTGTCTATAAGAGGCAGATAGAGGACACGTAACCACTGACGTCAGCTGACATATTTATAAATAATTGACATACTTGTGTTTATACTTGTGTCTATCAGAGGCAGATGGAGGACACTGAATAAGCTAACATACGTTTGTTTATACTTTTGTCTATAAGAGGCTGATATAGGACATGTAATCACTGAAGTAAGTTGACACATTCTTTTACACTTTGTCTATCAGAGGCAGATAGAGGACATGTAATCGCTGAGGTAAGTTGACATACTTTTGTTTATATTTTTGTCTATCAGAGGCAGATAGAGGACACGTAATCACTGAAGTAAGTTGACAATATTTTTATTTATACTTGTATCTATTAGAAGCAGGTAGAGGACACGTAATCACTGGAGTAAGCTGACATACTTTTGTTTATACTTTTGTCTATAGGAGGCAGATATGGGTCACATAATCACTGAAGTAAGTTGACATAATTTTGTTTATACCTTTGTCTATAAGAGGCATATAGAGGACACGTAATCACTCAAGTAAGATGACATATTTTTGTTGATATATTTTTCTATAAGAGGCAGATAGAGGACATGTAATCGCTGAAGAAAGTACACATTATTTTGTTTATTATGTTTTCTATAAGAGGCTGATAGAGAACACGAAACAACTGAAGTAATTTGACATACTTTTGTTTATACTTTTGTATATAAGACGCAGATAGGGGACACGTAATCACTGAAGTAAGTTGACATACATTTGTTCATACCTTTGTCTATAAGAGGCACATAGCGGACACGTTATCAATGAAGAAAGCTGACATACTTTTGCTGAGGCCCTTCCAGGGTTGGTCCATGTTCCCTTCTTCCCTGAATATATGACCCAATGTTACCTTGTTCCCCAAAATTGTTTGCTTTGTTCACCAAACATATTTTTCCAATTTTACCCAAAATATTACCATTAACAGACAATGTTACCTGGTTCTCCAGAAATGAATGATCATATTCCCTTGCTCCCCAAAGCACTTGGGAGACCCTCTTTGTTTACACTTTTGTCTACAAAAGGCAGATAGTGGACACGAAATCACTGAAGTAAGTTGCCTTACTTTTGTTTATACTTTTGTCTACAAGAGGCAGATAGAGAACAAGTAATCACTGAAGTAAGTTGACATACTTTTGTTTATACTTTTGTCTACAAGAGGCAGATAGAAGACATGAAATAACTGAAGTAATTTGACATACCTTTGTTTATACTTTCGTTAACAAGAGGCAGATAGAGTACACATAATCACTGAAGTATGCTGACATACTTTTGTTTACATTGTTGTCTACAAGAGGCAGATAGAGGATACGTAATCACTGAAGTAAGTTGACATACTTTTGTTTAAACATTTGTCTATAAGAGGCAGACAGGGGACAAGTAATCACTGAAGTAAGTAAACATACATTTGTTTATTCTTTTTTCTATGAAAGTTTGATAGAGGACACGTAACCACTAAAGTAAGATGATATATTTTTGTTGATATATTTTTGTTTACATTGTTGTCTACAAGAGGCAGATAGAGGATACGTAATCACTGAAGTAAGTTGACATACATTTGTTTACACTTTTGTCTATCAGAGGCGGATAGAGGATACGTAATCACTCAAGTAAGTTGACATACTTGTGTTTATACTTGTGTCTATCAGAGGCAGATAGAAGACATATACTCACTGAAGCAAGCTGGCATACTTTTGTTTATACTTTTGTCTATAAGAGGCAGATAGAGGACACGTAAACACTGAGTAAGCTGGCATACGTTTGTTTATAACATAAACTTTTGTTTACACTTTTGTTTATCAGAGGCAGATAGAGGACACGTAATCACTGGATTAATTTGACATAGTTTTGTTTATATTTTTGGCAACAAGAGGCAGATAAAGGACACGTAATCACTAAAGTAAGTTGACATACTATTGTTTATATCTTTGTCTACAAGAGGCAGATAGAGGGCGTGTAATCACTGAAGTAAGTTGACATACTACTGTTTATATATTTGTCTACAAGAGGCAGATAGTGGACACGTAATCCATGAATTAATTTGACACATTCTTTTACACTTTTGTCCATCAGAGGCAGATAGAGGACATGTAATCGCTGAGGTAAGTTGACATACTTTTGTTTATATTTTAATCTATCAGAGGCAGCTAGAGGAAACGTAATCACTGAAGTAAGTCGACAATATTTTTGTTTATACTTGTATCTATCAGAAGCAGGTAGAGAACACGTAATCACTGGAGTAAGCTGACATACATTTGTTTATACTTTTGTCTATAAGAGGCATATAGAGGACTCGTAATCACGTAAGAAAGATGACATATTTTTGTTTATATATTTTTCTATAAGAGGCAGATATTGTACATGTAATCACTGAAGGAAGTTAACATACTTTTGTTTATTATTTTTTCTATGAAAGTTTGATAGAGGACACGAAATCACTGAAGTAAGTTAACATACTTTTGTTTATTCTTTTTTCTATGAAAGTTTGATAGATGACGCGTAACCACTGAAGTAAGATGACATATTTTTGTTTATATATGTTTCTATAAGAGGCAGATAGAAGAAATGTAATCACTAAAGTAAGTACACATTATTTTGATTATTCGTTTTTTCTATAAGAGGCAGATAGGGGACACGTAATCACTGAAGTAAGTTGACATACTTTTGTTTATACCTTTGTCTATAAGAGGCAGATAGCGGACCCGTTATCAATGAAGAAAGCTGACATACATTTGTTAACCCTCCCAGGGTTGGTCCATGTTCCCTTCTTCCCTGAAAATATGACCCAATGTTCCATTGTTTTTCAAAATAGTTTGCTTTGTTCACCAAAACTATTTTCTCAATGTTCCCCAACATATTACCAATAACAAACAATATTCCTTTGTTCTCCAGAAATGAATGATCATATTCCCTTGTTCAACAAAGCACTTCGGAGACCCTTTTTGTTTACACTTTTGTCTACAAGAGGCAGATAGTGGACACGTAATCACTGAATTAGTTGCCTTACTTTTGTTTATACTTTTTTCTACAAGAGGCAGATAGAGGACACGTAATCACTGAAGAAAATTGACATACTTTTGTGTATACTTTCGTTTACAAGATGCAGATAGAAGACACATAATCACTGAAGTAAGTTGACATACTTTTATTTACACTTTTGTCTATCAGAGGCAGATAGAGGATACGTAATCACTGAAGTAAGTTGACATACTTGTGTTTATACTTGTGTCTATCAGAGGCAGATACAGGACACGTAATCACTGAAATAAGTGTATATACTTTTGTTTATACTTTTGTCTATAAGAGGCAGATAGAGGACACGTAAACACTGAGTAAGCTGGCATACCTTTGTTTATACTTTTGTCTATCAGAGGCAGAAAGAGCACACGTAATCACTGAAGTAAGTTGACATACTTTGTTTTACACGTTTGACTATCAGAGGCAGATAGATGACACGTAAACACTGAAGTAAGTTAACATACTTTTGTTTATAATTTTTTCTATAAAAGGCTGATAGAGGACACGTAACCACAAAAGTAAAAAATATGACATATTTGTGTTTATATATTTTTATATAAGAGGCTGATAGATGACACGTAATCACTGAAGTAAGTTGACATACCTATGTTTATTCTTTTTTCTATTGGAGACTGATGGTAGACACAAAATCACTGAAGTAAGTTGACATACTTTGTTTATACTTTTGCCTATAAGAGGCAGATAGGGGACACGTAATCCCTGAAGTAAGTTGACATACTGTTGTTTATACATTTGTCTATCAGAGGCAGATAGAAGACATGTAATAACTGAAGTAAGTTGACATACTTTCTTTGCACTTTTGTCTACCAGAGGCAGATAGAGGACACGTAATCACAGACGTAAGTTGACATACTTTTGTTTATAATTTTGTCTACAAGAGGCAGATAGAGGACGCGAACTCACTGAAGTAAGTTGACATACTTTCGTTTATACTTTTATCTAGACGAGGCAGATAGAAGACATGTAATAACTGAAGTAAGTTGACATACGTTTGTTTATACTTTCGTTTACATAGAGGATACATAATCACTGAAATATGCTGACATACTTCTGTTTACACCTTTGTCTACAAGAGGCAGATAGAGGACACGTAATCACTGTCGTAAGCAGACATACTTCTGCTTATAATGTTTGTCTATCAGAGGCAGATAGAGGACACCTAATCAAAGAAGTAAGTTGACATACTTTTGTTTACACCTTTGTCTATCAGAGGCAGATAGAGGACACGTAATCACTGAAATAAGTTGATATACTTGTGTTTATACTTGTTTCTATCAGAGGCAGATAAAGGACACCTAATCACTGACGTAAGTTGACATACTTTCCACTTTTGTTGATAAGAGGCAGATAGAAGACAGGTCATCACTGAAGTAAGTTGACATACTTTTGTTTATTCTTTTTTCTATAAGAGGTTGATAGGGGACACGTAACCACTGAAGTAAGTTGACATACTTGTGTTTATACTTTTTTCTATATGAGGCTGATAGAGGACACGTAATCACTGAAGTAAGTTGACAAACCTTTTTTATACTTGTGTCTATAAGAGGCAGATAGAGGACTCGTAATCACAGACATAAGCTGGCATACTT
This sequence comes from Cyrtodaria siliqua, assembly GCA_037043455.1. Classification (NCBI taxonomy): domain Eukaryota; kingdom Metazoa; phylum Mollusca; class Bivalvia; order Adapedonta; family Hiatellidae; genus Cyrtodaria; species Cyrtodaria siliqua. The sequence continues at coordinate 78,386 of JAWPHD010004991.1, forward strand.
TTGTTAATATGTTTGTCTGTAAGAGACATATACTTTTGTTTAAACTTTTGACTAGAAGAGGCAGATAGAGGACATGTTATCGCTGAAGTAAGTTTACATAATATTTGTTTATACTTTATTATTTTGATGTCGTTGTTAGTTTGACTTGAAGGTAATGGTTTAGGCGGTGTAACGTGGCTTCGATAATATGAAATATATTCAAACACGAATATCAATACGTGCTTTGAAAATATAGGCATTCGGGAATAGGAAAATAAGCAAAAAACTGGAGAAAAAGGTTAATTTGAATGTAACATCTTTAATGGTAACACTTCTGCTGAAAGTAACAACTTCTGCTAAAGGTTACAATAACCTCTTCTGCTAAAGTTAATAACGCTACCGCTAAATGTAACAACTTTCCATGTTAACGCTAAAGTTTACAACTGTCTACGCGAAAGATACAACATTTTTCAAAATCTACAGCTTCAATGAAAATTTATTAAACAGGTTCTTGTTAGTTACTGAGGCACTTGATTCGTTTCCAACCGATTCGACCTGTCTCGGCGTTGCGAGAGAGTGTGGTGATCTGTAACTCGAACACCTGGATTTCCCCCGCTTTCCTGCAGGTTCGAATCCCACTAGGAGCTCGACTTGTCAAGCGAGAAAGTGTCGATTCCTATGGATAGTGAAATATATACAGTACTGGTTCTACCCAGACAAAATAGGGTGGTCTGCCTCTACGTCAAACACACATTGACCGTCATAGAAAGCCTAATGTGTTATAAAATGACGTAAAACACCATTCAAACAAAACACATATCCTCTTGCATCAACCACATGCAAATTTAAGGCTGTCATCTGCGCCATTTAGAGTGATTTTTATAAGTGGTTTATCTTGTTTATCGATGTAAATAAAACATGTATACGCAGTTTGCGACTGTTTGTGCCTGTTTGACTTTGATAGCTGATACTAAGCATGTGTTTTTCTTTAACTGTGATCACTGATGTTAGGTATATTAAGCGTATGCTTTTCTTTAACTGTGATCACTGATATTAAGCGTATACTTTTCTTTAACTGTGATCACTGATATTAAGCATATACTTTTCTTTAACTGTGATCACTGATATTAAGCGTATACTTTTCTTTAACTCTGACCACTGATGTTAGGTATATTAAGCGTATGCTTTTCTTTAACTGTGATCACTGATATTAAGCGTATACTTTTCTTTAACTGTGATCACTGATATTAAGCATATACTTTTCTTTAACTGTGATCACTGATACTAAGAGTATACTTTAATTTAACTGTGATCACTTATTAAGCGTATACTTTTCTTTAACTGTGATCACTGATATTAAGCGTATACTTTTCTTTAACTGTGATCACTGATATTAAGCGTATACTTTTCTGTAACTGTGATCACTGATATTAAGCGTATACTTTTCTTTAACTGTGATCACTGATACAAAGCATATACCTTTCTTTAACTGTGATCACTGATATTAAGCGTATACTTTTCTTTAACTGTGATCACTGATACTAAGCGTATACTTTTCTTTAACTGTGAATACTAATATTAAGCGTATGCTTTTCATTAACTGTGATCACTGATGTTAAGCATATGTTAGCTTTTCTTTAACTGTGATCACTGATACTAAGCGTATACTTTTCTTTAACTGTGATCACTGATATTAAGCGTATACTTTTCTTTAACTGTGATCACTGGTGTTAGGTATATTAAGCGTATGCTTTTCTTTAACTGTGATCACTGATATTAAGCGTATATTTTTCTTTAACTGTGATCACTGATATTAAGCGTATACTTTTCTCTAACTGTGATCACTGATACTAAGCATATACTTTTCTTTAACTGTGATCACTGATATTAAGCCTATACGTTTCTTTAACTGTGATCACTGATATTAAGCGTATACTTTTCTTTAACTGTGATCACTGCTGTTAGGTATATTAAGCGTATGCTTTTCTTTAACTGTGATCACAGATATTAAGCGTATACTTTTCTTTAAATGTGATCATTGATATTAAGCGTATACTTTTCTTTAATTGTGATCACTTATACTAAGCATATACTTTTCTTTAACTGTGATCACTGATATTAAGCGTATACTTTTCTTTAACTGTGATCACTGATACTAAGCGTTTACTTTTCGTTAACGGTGATCACTAATATTAAGCGTATGCTTTTCTTTAACTGTGATCACTGATGTTAAGCATATGTTAGCTTTTCTTTAACTGTGATCACTGATATTAAGCCTGTACTTTTCTTTAACTGTGATCACTGATATTAAGCGTATACTTTTCTTTAACTGTGATCACTGATGTTAGGTATATTAAGCGTATGCTTTTCTTTAACTGTGATTACTGATATTAAGCGTATACTTTTATTTAACTGTGATCACTGATATTAAGCGTATACTTTTCTTTAACTGTGATCACTGATGTTAAGCGTATACTTTTCGTTAACTGTGATCAATGATATTAAGTGTATACTTTTCTTTAACTGTGATCACTGATATTAAGCATATACTTTTTTTTAACTGTGACCACTGATGTTAGGTATATTAAGTGTATGCTTTTCTTTAACTGTGATCACTGATATTAAGCGTATACTTTTTTTAACTGTGATCACTGATATTAAGCCTATACGTTTCTTTAACTGTGATCACTGATATTAAGCCTATAATTTTCTTTAACTGTGATCACTGATGTTAGGTATATTAAGCGTATGCTTTTCTTTAACTGTGATCACTGATATTAAGCGTATACTTTTTTTTAACTGTGATCCCTGATATTAAGTGTATACTTTTCTTTATCTGTGACCACTGATATTAAGCGTATACTTTTCTTTAACTGTGATCACTGATGTTAGGTATATTAAGCGTATGCTTTTCTTTAACTGTGATCACTGATATTAAGCGTATACTTTTCTTTAACTGTGATCACTGATATTAAGCGTATACTTTTCTTTTACTGTGATCACTGATATTAAGTGTATACTTTTCTTTAACTGTGATCACTGATATTAAGCATATACCTTTCTTTAACTGTGATCAATGATACTAAGCGTATTAAGCATATGCTTTTCTTTACGGTAAAGAACAGTATACATCTTACAAGACCCTTTCTGGGCCCTTTCAATATATCTTTCACAAACACTGGATCCAGAAAGGATACTAAATGATAGAGAAATTTTGCTAAAATACAATGTGGAAAATTATCATTTACAAATAAACAAATAAAAAAACTCTTAGCTACCTCGTAAGATACTCGAATGCTTTCGGCTTTACGCCTTCTTCAGGAGTAGAAAGACATTGATATATATATATATAGATATACATTTATCGGTATATTAATAACGTACCCAGCCGCTTGAAAACACATCTTATCTTTTGGTATTATGGGTACGGTATAATACAGCAAACACTATGTGTAAACAAACATAGATCACGGGTGAGGAGAAAAACGTTATCATGCAGACTTAAACCATAACTATCTTATCTCAGAAATGGTTGATTGAACTTTTAACTGAATGATTACAAATAAATTTTATGAAAGGGAAAACACATTACTTTTGCAGGGGAACACTTTCCGTATACCAAACACAAAACTCGGCATGCATTGTACACAAACCGTATTGATGTTTTAAAGAACATACGAAAGGCAATTATGACAAAACTACAATTTACTTCAGCATTCATATTTAGTTAACATGCGTTAATTTTGAAGCTGCCTATATATAAATAACAGATCGGGTGGGTGGGGGTGTGGTGCGGGTAAACATTTGAAAATTTAGATTTGTTATTCGTTATTTTATCATATATTTTAATTAACTAATTATGCATTGATCTCAACAATTAGGAATATTGTCAAACCAATTTATTTTGAACTCTGTGATAAAAAAAAAACACGTTTGGGATATGTAACCTGATCGGGTTTATTTTGAAATCATCAAACAACACCTAATGTTGTAAGAACGTGTGGCCCAACCCATTTGCATACTTTGTAAAATAAAAATGCAATAAAATATGTTTAAACCAAACGTCACGTTGATTCATTTCTAAATGTAGGGTCTATACCTTAATGTATTTATACTATGACATGTTTTTCTCTGCTTTGGGTTTAAAAAAAGTTATCTGATAGGCCACGTACGATGTCTTTCACTGATCATGATGATGTAGAAAACAAATATAGTTTATCCTCAATAAGAAAAATCATCAAATTGAAAAAAAAGCTCTGTCAAAGACGTTACACTACAATTCATTTATTCCACATTATTTGAACGGCCACTAATTTATTTTACATAGAATACCCATAACTGTTTTAATCCATGCTCAAGAGGTGAACTTACGCCCAAACTTTTAAACCTGACATTGATTGAATAGCCCCTTAATTCTTAAAGAGGCAACGTGGAGGAATATATGTATGTGTTTCATTCCTTTTTCATCTATTATGGTCATGCGAGCGGTAAGAGGACCAATCACGTGTATCATTGCGAAAATTAGTTGTATTATTTCTATTGAAACCCGTTTGCACTTGATAAGACTGCAAATGGTAAATGGCGACCATTTGTAAAGGTAGAAACTTTAGGCAACAAGTATATTATAGTTGTCTTCGCTTTATTTTGTTAGCTATAGACATTATTACATTATCAAGAGCTATCCAATTTGTAAATTCCGTCAAGTAGGTTCCTGGATCCCGGTTTCATGTTCCCGGTTCCTTATTCAAATCGAATTGGGAACCAGGAACTGGGAACTAGGAACTGGTTCCTGGTTCCCGGTTCCTCGTTCCCGATTCGAACTCCATGGAAAATTGAATACTATCACCTTGATTTTCATATTGCACAAATCCCAGTTTCATGGAAAACGACATACGACATGTTTTTTATCTGAGTTATGTTTCCTAACCATCAAGTAATATGAAAGATTACGATTTCCACACAATTTCTGCAGGCCTAAACAAACCCAGAAGCCCGGTTCCCGATTCGAAACCAAATCGATTCGAATAAGGAACCGGGAACTGGGAACGGAACCAGGAACCAGCTTTATGTTCATCCGTCAAGTAGCCTTTAGTACATGGTGACCTATATCATTTCAAACATTAAACCCAGTCGAAACACAGATGCCGGACCCCCATCCCTCACTCTGTAATATTAGACATTTCGGATATGTTTTGGCTTTTGTTTGTTTTTGTGGAGGGTATGTGTGTGTGGGTTTGGGTGTGTTTGGGGTGATGGGGGATTGGATATGGGATACCACACAACGCGTCCGGTAAATGTGAGTCGAAAAGCAAATATTGGCCGGATAAGAAGCTCATAATTACAGCAATTGTCCTTATGATTTGAGAGGTATTATTCGTTAGGAATGATCTTTGCTGCGTGCGTAACAGTTAGATACAAGTGGTGCCCATCGAATCCTATTCCAATTTTATAACTCCCACTCCGCCATTTGTTTTTGCTTGTCACATATTTTTAGCTCTACTGGCCAAGGTCCAGAAGAGCTTATGGGATGGCGAGTTGTCCGTCGTCCGTTGTCCGTCCGTCGTCCGTCGTTTGTCTCGTTAAGACGATAGGGCCTACATTTCTCATCCGATATTTACCAAACTTTAACAGGTTGTTAATATCAATGAAAGCTCGAAAAAGTTCGAAAACCAGCCTGATCGGACCAGTACCAGCGGAGTTATGGCCCTTGATTTAGTTAAAAATGCTATATTACTATATTTTGCCTCGTTAAGACGATAATGCCTTCATTTTTCATCCGATCTTTACCCAACTTTAACCTTTTGTTAATATCAAAGAAAGCTTGGACAAGTTCGGAAACCAGCCAGATCGAACTAATAACAGCGGAGTTATGGCCCTTGATTTAGTTAAAAATGCTATATTGGTATATTTTGTCTCGTTAAGACGATAGGGCATTCATAATCTTTACCACATTGGTAATATCAATTAAAGCTCGAACAAGTTCGAAAACCAGCCATATCAGACCAGTAACAGCGGAGTTATGGCCCTTGATTTAGTTAAAAATGATATATTTTGCCTCGTTAAGAAGATAGCAGCTCCACTGTTCATCCGATCTTTACCAAACTTTATCAGATTTTAAATATTAATGAACGCCCAGACAAGTTCGAAAACCATTCATATCGGACTAGTAACAGCGGAGTTATGGCCCTTGATCTAGTTAAAAATGCTATATTTTGCCTTGTTAAGACGATAGGGCTTCATTGTTCATCCTATATTTACCAAACATTATCAGATTGTTAATGTCAATGAAAGCTCGGTCAAGTTCGAAAACCAGCCAGATCGGATTAGTAACAACGGAGTTATGGCCCTTGATTTGGTTAAAAATGCTATAATTTGCCTCGTCATAAGTTTGCATCTGATCTTTGCCAAACTTTACCAGATTTTATGACTTTCTTTTTTATATATTTTTTTCTTTTTTTAGCTCTACTGGCCAAGGGCCAGCAGAGCTTATGGAATGGCGAGTTGTCCGTCGTCCGTCCGTCGTCCGTTGTTACATTTTGTCTCGTTAAGACGATAGGGCCTTCATTTTTCATCCGATCTTTACCAATCTTGAACAGGTTGTTAATATCATTCAAAGCTCAGACAAGTTTGAAAACCATTTATATCGGACCAGTAACAGCGGAGTTATGGCCCTTGATCTATGCTATATTTTGCCTCGTTAAGACGATAGGGCCTTCATTTTTCATTCTATCTTTACCAAACGTTACCACATTGTTAATATTAAGGAGCGCTCGGACACGTTCGAAAATCAGCCATATCTGAATAGTAACAGCGGAGTTATGGCCCTTGATTTAGTTCATAACGCTATATTTTGCGTCGTTAACATGATAGGGGCTTCATTGTTCATCCGATCTTTACCAAACTTTATCAGATATTTAATATCAATGAAGAGATAGGGCACAAAACTGGCGCAGAAAATAAGAAAAGTCCACTTTGTAACCTTCCTGTGCATCAGTTACAGCAGGTACGTTCTGCTGGTATAAGATTGTGTTCCTTACGATAAGTGTTATTAAATTGCTTTCTAGCACAGACTCATTGTAGTCATAGTAACAGTGGTTACACTCATAACAATTAAGAGTTAAAAACCTGCGTATTTATTGATGCAAGGTTACATCAGTTACAGTTCAGTTACAGTTCAGTTACACATCGGTTACACATCGGTTACATCGGAAAGACAAACGCTACTTACATTTTAGTGGTATTGTATTGACACAAGGTACGTTAGTTACATGTGATTTACACCGTGGTTACATTCGGTTTCGTCGTAAAGCGTTATGAAAACAGTTTTCTTTTGCCTTTTCTTCGAAATCGTAGTAACAACGGTTACAATGGTAACACACGAAAATTAAAAGCCTAAGCGTTTATTAATTACAGGTACATCAGTTACATGCGAGTTACACATCGGTTACATTTAGTTACGCCCCAAAAAGATGTGTAAACTTAATTTAATCCTCCGTTCCTCAACATCATAGTTACAACGGTTACAATGGTTACATGTGAAACTATAAAGCCTACCTGTGTATTGATGACAGGTACATCAGTAACATGCGAGTTACACATCAGTTACATTCAGTTACGCCGCAAAGAGATATACAAACTTCGTATTATTCAGTTTTTCTTTAAAATCATAGTTATAAAGGGTACAACGGTTACATGTGAAAATTGAAAGCATATAGCGTTTATTTAAATCAAAGTACCGAAGGTACTGAGAGCATGGTGAACTATGATGAAATTGCGCCTTAGAATAAGGTCGTGTTTGATTACAGTGAATCCGGAACTGGATTAAAAATCCATAAAATTCCTCTAACTTTGGATGTCTGAAACTGAACCTTGGCTGGACCTTGGAACAAGGTGTGTATTGAATGTTCTATGCATTAACTGTTATTTCATTAAATAAATAAAACATTCAATAGTAAATCAACGTAATACACCTGACAATCCTGTTTTACTAATCAAAAGCTGTTCTTGTGTACACTGGTCACAGATAATGTTTTGCCATTTGCAGGCTTTGAAGGACATATTTAAATTCAATGATTTCAAGACATATTAATGCTTTTAATATTAAAATTTACCCAAGGGTTAAAATATTCATAAATACCAGGCATTTACAGTTTATTTTTATTTATCAAGTAATTTATATTAACTTGGTAACTAGGTTAAACAACAAACCACATTAAAAATACACTCACAAAATATTGATGACTATTAAATATTTCTGTGTGTTTACTCAATTTATTATTGTGTTCATGATGACGCTGACATCATTTCATTCATTTATATTTACATTTCTAATGTAAGTACTTGTATAACACATACAAAACTAGAAACATCCATTTGACCATGAATCACATTTTTTTCACGCGCAGTTAACACTATGACGTTTCAAAAAAAGAAAACAAGTGACGTGTGACGTGAGTAAACCATAAAAGGTTAGGAAGGCGAGGCTAAACGTTTACGCTGTCCCATTTGCCTTGATAAATATAGGTGTTATTCTGAATTTGTATCAATTTAGAGAAGAAATTGGTTGAGAAACGGGACATATGAGTATTGATTGAGTACATGTACAATTATAATATAAATTTAAAGAAGACATTTTATTTTTTTAACATTCATGGGACTATGAATAGCATCAGGTCGCGAGCAAAGTTAACAATCCCTTCTGGATTCACTTACTTTGCATTCGACCTGATGTTATTCAGTGCCATGAATGTTAAAAAATAAAATGTATTCCTTAAATACATTGGATTGAGCAATAATGTAGTGGTTTAGTGGTTAATGTATATTCTGATGAAGGCCTTTGGCCGAAAGCTAATAAATTGAGTAAACACATAGAACTTTTGTTGTACAGATCCCTAATGGTCACAAAAATACAAGAAAGCCTTTTTTTTAGGCCTCAGATTAATTGAGATAAGGCCAAAAAAATAGGTGTGTATCCCCTCGGCCGACCGACCCTAAACTTTTTTAAGCAAAAAAGAAAGATCCCTACCCACCTACCCTATTTTATTTAGAGCTGCTAGTGGAAACACACCTCTATTTTGGTCTAATACAGATTGTGTATCTTATGTGTTTTTTTATATATCACTAATTGTTTCTTATTCATTCAGATTCATTTATAATATCAATAAATCAATGCTATACCGCTATACGAAACTACATATTTGCTATAATCTATTTTCAGTTTTAGCATTTGATTATAACGTACGGATTTACCAAACCAGATTTATCAAACCGGTTCTTGTTTTTTTCTTTTTTCTTTTGCATGGTGTTTTACGCCATTTATCAACAGATCAATTTGGTTATGTATGGCGGCCAGTTTAATTGGTGTAGGAAGACCTCACCTATTTGAGACGGACTCTGATACAAAATTCCCCGTCATTCTGTCAAAGCTACGCAATTCCATCTAATGGGATTCAATTTCGGTACAGTCTGGCACAATCAGGCGTTCTGTTCTGTCACACATGTATTCATAAAACATCAAAGACCACACATCTTTACGATTACATTGTTCAGAATGTAATGACCTCCTCTCAAAGAGACGCGCGGGAATGGTTACCGTTCGTGTTATCGAGGTATAGACAGGCGATGTGTACCAGTAGGGTATCAGATGAAATTTCGCGCGCAATTGGAGAAGGAATTACAAAGGATAGTTGCTTATGAGAAAACCATTACCGACCAAACCTATTAAATATTATATGAAGGCTATAAAGGTCATGTCACACCATATATGTATAGTACTTAAATATATAAATCCAAGAAAGATGGAAGATGTTTGATGGTGTTGCAAGAGAAATAAAGTATAAAATTAACTGGTTAGATACATTGCTGTTTTACAGACAGTATACGAACGATGGTCAATCTACAATGAATACTGTTAACTAGACACACGGCAATACTTTTCCAATCGTTTTTTTTTCAAGCATCAAAATGATTGTCTCGAAGTTAATCAAGTATCATTTTGACCCCAAACCTGCTTGCATAGAACTCAATATAATTTTGAGTTTTCATGTTTTCTTCTCATTCTGCCATAGGTTTATATTATATATTATTGGTACAATAGATTTAATAGTTAGTAATAATAATGCAAGAACAGCTTGTTTTGTATTATTCTCATAATCAATACTAATTTTTGAACACATGCTTTTAAGAGCTTTTAAAAAAAAATCAAGATTGCCGTGTATCCCTTTAAGACAGCACTGGTATTATTAAACTCAAGATCCAATAACATCCCAATGTCGTATTTGCACATTCCGTATTAAACATACTTTGAATGTTTATTCAGCCACCAACATGGATGACGATTACCGTGATTTATCATTACGACTGTATGATGCACTGGAGAGGGTCGGCGCTTCAGAGAAGATGAGGAAGCTATATCAGGACACGGCTATTACATGTGAGATTATGCAGACCACTCTAGAACAACGCGTACATCATAATCAAGTGTCGATTTATAACTTTGGAAGTTCAAGCGAAGGAACGACAACCCTAGGCCTTGATTCTGATATTGATACTCTTGTCAGTATTGACCGACGTCCTGTTATTGTAGATATTCGTGAAGCTCCTGCTCGTGGTGAATCATTTCTAATGGTCAGGGACGACCAAACTTACCCGGGCTATGTCAAACTCCAGGTTGTTGATAATGGTAGGCCAAGTACAAAATACGATAGAGAATTGCTTAATGACGAAGACACGGACACTACTGGTAAAATATGTCTAACGCATTCAATAAGTGATCTTCCTTATGAGAGGCACGGACCGGCTGACACACTAATAGGAGGACGATCCGGAGGGAATTATGTGGATGTGGACATGGTTACTGCTGTTAGATGCGGGAATATACCATACTTCGGAACTGAATGGATCAGTCGACGTCGATGGTATGAATGGCCTTCAAGACATCAACTTACCAAAGTGAGATCGTTAGGTTGTTTTGTTGTTGGTGTAGGACACCCGTCTAGTCATGAATACCAAATAGAGTGGAGGTTATCGTTTTCGCTCCAGGAGAGAGAACTCATGTTCAGTTTAAATCCAACACAGCATAAGTGTTATGTTCTTTTGAAAATGATTAAAAAAGAAATAATCAATCATTTCATATGGGATTGCATCAGCTCATATCACTGTAAGACTTGTATGTTCTACATCATAGAAAACACAAGATCGGAGATCTGGAGACCTGACAATTTGTGCCAGTGTTTGCGTCTTTGTTTGTATGTTTTAATGATATGGGTTTATTATGGCAACTGCCCAAATTACTTTATTCCAGAAGGGAACATGTTCGATAGACCGACATTTGTACGTTGGCGGAATCCTTTATTGCTATTATTATATGACTTAGTGTCTGGCATACGTCGGTACCTACTGGAGCTAAAGTGTGATAACATAGGACGCGTATTAATAGACATAGGAGGATCTCAACTGTACAAAACTGTCGACGATAAGAACAGGATGCTTGCATGTAATATTAAATTTTCGTTGATTGGCGCAATGATATCATTTCGAAAAGAATTATCCAAGTTAGCGAATAGAATCAATGATAATAAGCAGTCAGTTATAATGCTTTCGAATCTATTACACGAATTAACGAACATTCAGTGCATAACTGAACATACGGAACAACAAACCAAAGAGGCCGTCTCATACGTGATCCCAGTCATACATTTACAACTAGCACAAAGCATCGTTTCGTTAACGTCCGCAACTGATGACAATGACGCCATTCGTCAGCTGTTGCAGAAGATTAATTACCATAGAGACCAAGGCAGAAAGTTGGACTTGTCTACCGCAAGATTAATGGTCGCAACTACGTTTTTCAAATTCCAGAAGTATAACAAGTGTGAACAAATCTTAGAGAAGCTAGACGTGGATGTTAAAGTAAATGTCAAGTCACAGTGTTCATGCTATGCTAATCCACGATGCGTGATTTACCCTGAAGTTATATGTCGTGAAAACCTGTCAGTGAAGACAATATTAAAAACATTAGTTTCAGCATGTGTGATATTCACCCCGTCAGATATGGAGATAATACCGCCTCCTCTCCGCTTTGAGATGTACCGGTCCGTGTTCACACCTCCTGGATCAAGGGATGAACAATTCGACGACTGGTATGACTGGGCAGTCGTCGACGGGAAAGTATACCTCTACTTCCTGCAGTATCTCGTCTATTCCAAGATGAACAAACACGTTCACAAATATGTGGCAACTGAGAACCTGATGAGGGTGATTCAGACAGATCCGAATCTTGGGCATAAAGAAACTGCGTACAATCTCCTGGGGTGGATTTATACTCAGGAAGGTAGGGTACAAGACGCTGCTCTGTGTTTTTTGGAGTCATGGCGAATAAGGCCTCACCACAACGCGGCTAAATGGCTCATGGGAATATTAATGTTCGATATGTCAAGGCAGGAACATGTATGAACTATTAAACGTTCCTGGTCCAGGCAATAATAATATCACTAGGAATTTAAGGGGCATACGGGATGCCACAAAGTATATATCAAGCATTAAAACTTGCAAATCGATGTATGAATGTTATATCATTTCCACTTTAAACCTGCTTGCATATACTTAACTAAAATATTACAATTTTTCGAGTTATAATGTTTTTCTTCGTTATTCTATCGTAAATTTAGATATATTATTATTGAAAAATGATCAACACTTAGTAAACACAAAAACAGTTGTCCTTGTAATATTCAAAACAATTGATACAGATTTGCAAATAAATATGCAAGTAAATATAGAAAAAAGCTAACGCGACGCTGACATATTTGATTAAATCTAGATGTCCGTGTGGCCCTTTAATAGGTGATAGTTTGGTCGTATATTACCCATTAGCAGGAAGACAAAGAGAAATCATAGACAAGCATGACTCAATGACTACGATAAGGCGACGGTATACCGCATTTACAGGAGTCTACATATGTGTATGCTATACTACACTATTGTTCATTTTTCAACTTTACTCACATTTCGTTTATATTTAAGTCAATCATATGAACAGTAACACATAACGTTCGTAGTATCATCTTAGCAGTAAATAGACTTCGTAGTATTATGTTAGCAGTAACAAAAAAGTTCGTAGTATTATCTTAGCCTTATACATAACGTTCGGAAGTATTATCTTACCTGTAACATATAACGTTATTAGTATTATCTTAGCATTAACATATGACTTTCGTAGTATTACCTTTACAGGAAGACATTACTTTCGTAGTAATACCTTAGCAGTTACCCATAACGTTCTAGTATTATCTTAGCAGTAACACACAACGTTCTAGTATTATCTTAGCAGTAACACACAACGTTCGGAAGTATCGTCATAGCAGTAACACATAACGTTCTAGTATTATCTTAACAGTAACACATAACGTTCGGAAGCATCATCTTAGCAGTAACACATAACGTTGGGAAGTATCGTCTTAGCAGTAACACATTACGTTCGTAGTATCATCTTTGCAATAAACAGCGTTCGCTGTATTACGTTAGAAGTAACAAAAAACGTTCGTAGTATTATCTTAGCCTTATACATAATGTTTGTAGTATTAGCTTAGCATTAACACATGACTTTCGTAGTATTACCTTTGCAGGAAGACATTATTTTCGTAGTATTACCTTAGCAGTTACCCATATCGTTCTAGTATTATCTTAGCAGTAACACATAACGTTCGAGTGTATCGTCTTAGCAGTTACACATAACGTTCTAGTATTATCTTAACAGTAAAACATTACGTTCGGAATTACCGTCTTAGCAGTATCAGATAACGTCCGGAAGTATTATCTTAGCAGTAACACGTAACGTTCGGAAGTATCGTCTTAGCAGTAACACATAACGTTCGGAAGTATCGTCTTAGCAGTAACACATAACGTTCGGAAGTATCGTCTTAGCAGTAACATATAACGTTCGGAAGTATCGTCTTAGCAGTAACACATTACGTTCGTAGTATAATCTTAGCAGTTACTCATAGCGTTAGTTTGATCATGTTACCGGTTAGCGGTATCACATAAAATTAATAGGATTATCTTAACAGTAACACATTACGTTCAAAATAGTATCTTAGCAATAACACATAACGTTCGTAGAATTTTCTTAGAAGTAACATATGACGTTCGAGGTATTTTCTTAGTAGTAATACATTATGTTCAGTGAAGTATTGCCTTAACAGGAACTCATAACGTTCGGAAGTATCGTATTAGCAGTAACACATAACGTTTGGAAGTATCGTCTTAGCAGTAACACATTACGTTCGTAGTATAATATTAACAGTAACTCATAGCGTTAGTTTTATCATGTTAGCGGTTAGCAGTAACACATAACGTTCGGAAGTATCGCCTTAGCAGTAACACATTACGTTCGTAATATAATCTTTGCTGTAACACATAACGTTAGTTTAATCATGTTAGCGGTTAGCGGTATCACATAACGTTCATAGGATTATCTTAACAGTAACACATTACGATCGTAGTATAATCTTAGCAGTAACACATTACGTTCGTAGTATAATCTTAGCAGTAACTCATAGCGTTAGTTTTATCATGTTAGCGGTTAGCAGTAACACATAACGTTCGGAAGTATCGCCTCAGCAGTAACACATTACGTTCGTAGTATAATCTCAGCTGTAACACATGACGTTAGTTTGATCATGTTAGCGCTTAGCGGTATCATATAACGTTCATAGGATTATCTTAACAGTAACACATAACGTTCAAAATATTATCTTAGAAATAACACATAACGTTCGTAGAATTTTCTAAGAAGTAACATATGACATTCGAGGTATTTTCTTAGTAGTAATACATTATGTTCGTGGAATTATCTTAGCAGTAACACATTACGTTGGTAGGATTTTCTTAGCAGTAACACATAATGTTGGTAGTATTATCTTAGCAGTAACAAATAACGTTGGTAGTATTATATGGGCAGCCACACATAAAGTTCGTAGGATTATCTTAGCAGTAACACATAACTTTCGCAGTATTATCTTATCAGTAACACATCGCGTTCGTAGTAGCATTTTAGCAGTAACATATAACGTTAATAGTAGGAACTTAGCGGTAACGTTCGTTGTTTCATGTTAGCGGTAAAACATAAATTTCGTAGTATTATCTTAGCGGTAACACATAACGTTTGTATTATTATATTAGCAGGAAAACACAACTCCCGTAGTGTCATCTTAGTATTAACACATAACGTCCAAAGTATTTTCTTAGCAGTAACACATTACGTTCAAAGTATTATCTTAGCGTAACACATAACGTTCGTAGTATCATCTTAGCAGTAGCACATACAGTTGGTATGATTATCTTAGTAGTAACACATTACGTTCAAAGTATTATCGTAGCGTAACACATAACGTTCGTAGTATTATCTTAGCAGTAACACGTAATATTGCGTTGGTAATATCATCTTAGCAGTAACACATTACGTTGGTATGATTATCTTAGTAGTAACACATTACGTTGGTATGATTATCTTAGTAGTAACACATTACGTTCAAAGTATTATCTTAGCTTAACACATAACCTCCGTAGTATTATCTTAGCAGTAACACATAACGTTCGTGGTATCATCTTAGCAGTAACACATACAGTTGGTATGATTATATTAGTAGTAACACATTACGTTCAAAGTATTATCTTAGCTTAACACATAACCTCAGTAGTATTATCTTAGCAGTAACACATAACCTCCGTAGTATCATCTTAGCAGTAACACATAACGTTCGTGGTATCATCTTAACAGTAACACATTACGTTCGTTGTATCATCTTAGTAGTTACACAGAACTTTCGTTCTATCATCTTAGCAGTAACACATACAATTTGTTGTATCGTCTTAAAGGGACACACATCAATCTTGAATTCTCGCCGCGTCCCGTTAGTTTTTTACTTGTTTTTAATTATAGGTTAGTTGTATGCAACTTGTTTTCATATTACTAACGTTTGATTATACTGCACCAATATTACATAACGTTCGTCGTATCACCCTAGCAGAATCACATAACGTTCGTAGTATTATCTTAACAGTAACACATAACGTTCGTTTTATCATCTTATCTGTAACACAAAACGTTCGTTGTATCATCTTAGCAGTAACCCATAACGTTCGTAGTATCATCTTAACTGTAACACATAACGTTCGTTGTATCGTCTTAAAGTTGGTTCCTGTTAGTTATTTAATTGATATTAATTATAAGATTAATTGTAAGCAACTTGTTTTTTCATATTACTTACTTTTGATTATATTGCACGAATAATACATATAAACCTCTAGCAGAATAACGGGAAAAAATCGGAAGATTTTGTTTAATTATGTATTTGTAAGCAGACTTGAAGATAAAGTTATACTTGAATTATAAATCAATATGCTAATTTTAATATTTGATTAAAAGATTGCCGTGCCTCCCTTTAAATTGTTTCATCACATAATAATTCCTGTGTTTTCCTGTTTTTTTTAATACATAGCATAATGTAACGGACCGGTGGTGTGTTGCTTGTTATATGTATTTTGATGTGTGCATAGTTTAGTTTTTTTCTATTTAAATCTTTCGGTTGATTATCAAAAACAACATGTTTGTTTCACGTATATTCTTAAAACAATTTTAATCGTCAAACAGAAAAATTACTTCATGTCTTTATTTGTATTTCATATTTTGGAGGTAGCGGGATAATAAACCTTTGGAATACACACAAACTTATGTTAGAATCCCATCTATTATTTTTATTATTGATGACTTTGCTGCACTATGTGTATGAAACGTGTATGGTTAGTTGGGGAAACCTCTGTTGAAATTTGGCGACACAATAAGCTGATCTTTCTTTATATTTTAAATGGTTGGAACATTTATCGAGATATCCCTTTATTTGTACAGATGAAAACGCGTTCGACAATATGGAGCAAATAGGCACAATGTCTAAAATATTTCAAGAATGCATGTTCAACAAATCATACAAGATATATTATAGTCAAACATATATAAAGAACCATTAAAGAGATCAGCAGATTCGGTTCCTGAAAAAAGATGGTCAATTAATACAGGTGCATTAAAACAAATGTTTGAACTGAAACTTTGGTCGCTTAAGTTTACTGACAGGCTTTGTTTTACTGTATATAGCAGTAAAGTAATACATGGGGAAATCATGATAACACAATGGATATGATAACAAATGATGGTACACACGTTCATTCATAAATATACTGAAAACAACCTAAATTTAGAACATAACATTACTTCTATTCCATAAACGAGATACGAAGCCTTGTATGTTCGGGGTCAATGATAAACTGATATATATATGACAATAAATAATGCTAACAAAAAATAAAATAAAAGTCATTTTAAAACGAATTCGGTGATAAAAGTAAATCAAATATATTGGGAACATACTGTTATATGCTATCGAAGTCGTTCTCATTTCAATTAAAATGGAGGTTATTTTAAAATTACGAAATCTGAAACGTTTTTTTTTGTTTAAGAATAGCAATGTTTTAACGTTTTTTAAGCATTGACATAATGGGCAATTATTGTCAATGCCAAGCATTAAATTTGTTCCAAGCAATACGTTTGTGTAACGAAATAGTTTTATTTGTATTATATGGTAGGTAATTCTGATACTTCGCCTTGAAAATAAACAACACGTTCTTTGTTTTTAAAATAACTTCCTTACCTAGCATTTGTAAACGCTTCAAACAAACATATAAATGTTGACATGTTTAATCTATGTGCCTAAAAGTCATGCTAAACTTATTTTGCTAGTTTATTTTGTCTGTACTACACAAGATTTTAAAGTCTTGCTAAGAGGTATAGTGTCAGTGTTTTCACAGCGACTCGTTATTACGCATATCCATTATAACCAACAAAGCCCTGGTATGACGCATATCCATTATAATCTATTATGACTCGTTATGGCACTTACCCATTATAACCAACTAAGGCCCGGTATGACACATATCCATTATAACCAACTAAGGTCCGGTATGACGTATATGCATTATAACCAACAAATACCCGGTATGACGTATATGCATTATAATCAACAAAGGCCCGGTATGACGTATATCCATTATAACCAACAAAGGCCCGGTATATCGCATATCCATTATAACCAACAAAGGCCATGTATGACGCATATTCGTTATAACCAACAAAGGCCCAGTATGGCTCATATCCATTGTAACCAACAAATGCTCGTTATGACGCATATCTATTATAACCAACAAAGACCGGGTATGTCGTTTATCAAATTATAAAGAACAAATGCTGGTATGACGCATATCCATTATAAGCACATTAGGCCGGGTATGATGCATATCCAAATTTAACCAACTAAGGACCGGTATGACGCATATCTATTATAACCAACAAAGGCTCGGTAAGACGCCTATCCATTATAACCAATACAGGCCCTGTATGGGGCATATCCATTATTACCAACAAAGGACGGGTATGATGCATATCCGTTATAACCAACAAAGGCCCGCTATGTTGCAAAGGCCAGGTATGACATATATGCATTATAACCATAACCCCATATCCATTATAACCAACTAAGACCCGTTATGACGCATATCCATTATAACCAATAACGGCCCGGTTTGACGGATATCCATTATAACCAACAAAGGCCCGTTATAATGCAAAGGCCCGGTATGATGAAAAGGCCCGGTAAAGCGTGTATGCATTATAACCATAACCGCATATCCATTATAACCAACTAAAACCCGTTATGACGCATATCCATTATAACCAATATAGGCTCGGTATGACGCATATCCATTATAACCAACTAAGGCCCGTTATGATGCAAAGGCCCGGTATGACGTATATGCATTATAACCATAACCGCATATCCATTATAACCAACTAAGACCCGTTATGACGCATATCCAGTATAACCAATAAAGGCCCGGTATGACGCATGTACATTATAACCAACAAAGACCCGTTATGACGCATATCCATTATAACCAATTAAGGCCCGGTATGACGCATACCTATTATAACCAACAAAGGCCCGGAATGATGCATATCCATTATAACCAACAAAGGCCCGTTATGATGCATATTCATTATAACCAACAAAGGCCCGGTATGATGTATATTCATTATAACCAACAAAGGTCCGGTATGACGCATATCCATTACAACCAACAAAGACCCGGTATGCCAATTAGGCCCGGTATTACGCATATAAATTATAACCACCAAACGCCCGGTATGACGCATATCCATTATAACCAACTAAGATCCGGTATGATGCATATCTATCATAACCAACTAAGGACCGGTATGACTCATATCCATTATAACCGACAAAGGCCCGGTATGACGCATATCCATTATAACCAACAAAGGCCAGATATGACGCATATCCAGTATAAACATAAAGGCCCGGTACGACGCATATCCATTAAAACCAAGAAAGGCCCGTTATGATGCAAAGGCCCGGTATTATAACCACAAAAACAGGCCAGATATGACGCATATCTAGTATAACCAAGATGGCCCGGTATGACCCGGTATGACGCATATCCATTATAACCAACAAATGCCCGGTATGACGTATATCAAATTATAACAAAGAAAGGCCGGTATGACGCATATCCATTATAACCAAATTAGGCCCGGTATGACACATATTCATTATAATCAACTAAGGCCCGGTATGACGCATATCCATTACAACCAACAAATCCCCGAAATGACGATATATTCATTATAACCAAAAAAGGCCGGGTATGATGTATATCAAATTATAACCAACAAAGGCCGATATGACGCATATCCATTACATCCAACAAAGGCTCGGTATGACGCATATCACTTATAATCAACAAAGGCCGGCTATAACTTAAATCAAATTATAACCAATACGGGCTGGTATGACGCATATCCATTATAACTAAATTAGGCCCGGTATGGCGAATATCCATTATAACCAAGAAAGGCCCGGTATGACGCATATCCATTATAATCAACTAAGGTCCGGTATGATGCATATCCACTATAACCAACAAAAGCCCGTATGACGCATATCCATTATAACAACTAAGGTCCGGTATGACGCACAGGCCCGGTTATGACACATAAGGTCCGGTATGACGTATATTCATTATAACCAACTAAGGCCCGGTATAACACATATCCGTTATAACCAACAAAGGCCCGCTATGTTCCAAAGGCCCGGTTCGTCGTTTATGCAGTATAACCATAACCGCATATCCATTATAACCAACTAAGACCCGTTATGATGCATATCCATTATGACCAAAAAAGGCCTGTCATGACGTATATCCATTATAACCAAAAAAGTCCCGTTATGACGCATATCCATTATAACCAACTAAGTCCCGGTATGACGCGTATCCAATATAACCAACAAAGGCCCAGTATGACGCATATCCATCATAATCAACTAAGGTCCAGTATGACGCATAGCCATTATAACCAACAAAGGCCCGGTATGACGCATATCCGTTATAACCAACAAATGCCCGTTATGATGCAAGGCCCGGTATGACATATATGCATTATAACCATAACCGCATATCCATTATAAGCAACTAAACCCGGTTTGACGCATATACATAATAACCTACAGAGGCCAGTTATGAAGCGTATCCATTATAACAACAAAGGCTAGGTATGGCATATATCCATTCTAAGCAACTAAGGCCCGGAATGACGCATATCCATTATAACCAACAAAGGCCCGGTATGACGCAAATCAATTATAACCAACAAAGTCCCGGTAGGACGCATATTCATTATAACCAACTAAGGCCCGGTATGACGCATATCCATTACAACCAACAAAGGCCCTGTATGAAGCATATCCGTATAACCAACAAAGGCCGGATTTGACGTTTATCAAATTATAATCAACAAAGTCCGGTAAGACGCATATCCATTATAACTAAATTAGGCCCGGTATGACTCATATCCAATATAACCAACAAAGGCCCGGTATGACCTATATCAATTATAACTAATAAAGGCCCGGCATAACGCATATCCATTACAACCAATGTATGCCTGGTATGATGCATATCCATTACAATCAACTAAGGTCCGGTATGACGCATATCCATTATAACCAACTAAGGCCCGGAATGACGAATATCCATTATAACCAACTAAGGCCTGGTATGATGCATATCTATTATAACCAATACACGCCCAGTATGATGCATATCCATTATAAACAACTAAGGCCCGGTATGACGAATATTCTTTATGACCAATAAAGGCCCGATATGACGCCTATCCATTACAACCAACAAAAGTCCGGTTTGACGCATATCCATTATAACCAATACAGGCCCAGTATGATGCATATCCATTATAAACAACTAAGACACGGTATGACGCATATCCATTATATCCAACAAAGGCCCGATATGACGCATATCATTTATAACCAACTAATGTCCTATATGACGCATATCCATTATAACCAGTAAAGAAATGGTATGACGCGTATCCATTATAACCAACAAAGGCCCGGTATGATGCATAGCCATTATAACCAATAAAGGACCGGTATTATGCATATCCATTATAACCAAATAACACACGGTATTACGCATATCCATTATATCCAACAAAGGTCCGGTTTGACGCATATCCATTATAACCCATAAAGACCTTTTATGATGCATAACCATTAATCAACAAAGGCCCAGTATGATACATATCCTATATAACCAACTAAGGCACGGTATTATTCATATCCACTATATCCAACAAAGGCCTGGATTGACGAATATCATTTATGACCAACAAAGCTCCGATATGACGTATATCCATTATAACCAACTAAGACAGGATATTACGCATATCCATTATATCCAACAAAGGCCCGGTATGACGGATATCATTTATGACCAACAAAGGTCCGATATGATGCTTATCCATTATAACCAATTAAGGTCCGTTATGACGCTTACCTATTGTAAACAACTAAGGCCCGGGATGGCGCATATCCATTATAACCAACAAAGGCCCTTTCTGAAGCATATCCAATATAACCAACTAAGGCCCGGTATGACGCATATCCATTATAAACAACAAAGGCTCGGTATGACGCATATCTATTATAACCAACAAAGGCTGGGTATAACGTATATCAAATTATAACCAACAAGGGCTGGAATGACGAATATAACCAAATTAGGCCCGGTATGACGCATATACAATATAATCAACTAAGGCCCGGTATGACTCATATCCATTATAACCAACAAAGGCCCGATACAAGACATATCCATTATAACCAACAAAAGCCCTATATGTCGTATATCCATAATAACCAACTAAGGCCTGGTATGACACTTATCAATTATATCCAACAAAGGCCCGGTATGACGCATATCAATTATATCCAACAAAGGCCCGGTATGACGTATATTCATTATAACCAACAAAGGCCCGGTATGACGTATATCCATTATAACCAACTAAGACCCGGTATGACGCATATTCATTATAACCAACAAAGGCCCGGCATGGCGCATATTCATCATAACCAACAAAGGCCCTGTATGACGCATATCCTTTATAACCAACAAAGGCCCGTTATTACGCATATCCATTATAACCAACAAAGGTCCGTTATTACGCATATCCATTATAACCAACAACGGCCCGATATGACGCATATCCATTATAACCAACTAAGGTCCGGTATGACGCATATGCGCTATAACCAACTATGACTCGATAATAAGCATATCCATTATAACCAACTACGACTTGATATTACGGATATCAATTTTAACCTACTAAGACAAACAGTTATTATTAGCTTGTCCTTGTAGCTTTATCAGTGTGTTAATGAAGAGTTGTTTGTCGTGTCATACAAGGATTGTTTGTTGATAAAGAATCAAGTAGTGTACTTGAATTATTTAATAATTGTAAAACGAGTTTTGATGACGAATTATACCTTGATATTTTACCATGTTATCTAAGGATATATTTAACACAAATCAGAATGCACATGCGTTAAGAATATAAAGTGGTCGATATACTAGTAATAGAGTACTTAGAAATGAAAGATAGTGTCATTGTTGTAATAACAGCGATTTTGAAGACAAGTTCCACTTTATTTGAAATACACTTGTTATACAGGAATCCGCAAAATTTATATTACGAAATATTATTATAATAGATCAATAACGTCTAAATTCATAGAAATATATGACAATTTTTAACCTAGGTCAATGTGACACATGTTGCAGATGAGTGCATATATGACACTGTACGAACTTTAAAGAAGTCTATGTCCGGATACCTTTTTGTGCCCAGGATGCAAAGGAGCCCAAGATAGTCTTTCTGCGAATCTCCTTTAAATAACAGAATTCGAAACTTTACGTCGTTGTGAATATATTAAAACTGTTATGTTGAAATAAGTTTATAACTTGTAGGTTTTATAAAAACATATGACAAAGTTCACCGGACACTCACGATGGGTACCCTCCATCAGGATCATCCAATACATACTGCCTCTATACTGTTTCAAAGGTGATCGTACTAAGATCGAATAAGTTCAATTCTTATTTCGTGAACGTTTTGTGATATATGTTTAGTGTTCTAGTGAAACTTTTTCGAATTTGAAACACCTTGTTTTTGCAATCTACACTTACTCTGTAAAAAATCCTCGTATTATTTACGGGAAATACCGTCGTTTTCCCTACGGCACTGGGCCCGTTTTTGATTGACGGGTTTTACACCGTGACCGCCTTGCATTCTTGGTATTTTCTTGCCGGAAGCGATAGGAAATGCGTTGTGCAAATATACTGAAATAAAAACAAAACAAAACTTTATTTAGTTGAAATAGTATTTTTTACTAACTTTGGGCCGTAACTTTATGAATTAGATGCAACCAAACTGTTGTTTTGTTGGTAATACCCTACAATGTGCATTGTCTTCTGGTTGAGAAGTGTACCATATAGCCTGATTTTCAAAATGTCCGTACCCCACCCACTAAAATCAGCACAGCAAGCAGATCTGATGGCGTTATAATTGGACATTTCTGTGCTGCCCCGTCACTTACGTGTGGTTTTATTGTTTTTTTGCATACATTGTAGTCGTTTTGCTGTAATAATGTCACGTTACATGTGTAATTCTTGCACATTTGAATGTGATACTTTTTCCAAATATGTTTCACATTGTAAATTCCACATTAATGTACCAAATATTGTTTTTGATTGCACATTGGAAACCTGTAAACAACACTTCAACAATTTCTCAACTTTCATATCACATATTTCAAGATCACATACTGTAACAGTAAACAGCAAGTTGATGCCAGGTCTAAATCCTGATATTTTGTTGGATATAACAAAAGAGGTCACATCTCCTGTTCATTTAAACTGCTTTCGAATAGAATGTTCACATATTTATTTTCCTTCGTATGGCACTTTGATGAAGCATTTAAAGGAACATCTGTCCAAAAAAGAAGAAATAAAATGTCCTTTTCAAGGCTGTTCCTATATATTCAGAGTGAAATCTTCATTTACTTCACATGTATCAAGAAAGCATAAAAGACAGGAATGTTTGAATTTCTCTCCTCAATCTCAAATTAGTGAATATGAAACATTGCAGTCAAGAATCGAGGAAACCGGTGTGACTGAAATGTCACATTTGGAAGATTTAGTCACAAATAAGTTAAACAATGAAAACCTGACAGAAAATGTAACTGATATTTTTGACTGATTTTGAAGATAATGAAGAAACTGAAAGATATTTTGTAGAGGAATACACAGATGTAAGTGTTTTCATGATGTCACAGATGGAAGTGTTTTTAAACAGAATTCTCTATTATCTGAAATGAAGTCGTTCCCAATAATTTTATATCGGGATGCATTTGAGGTGGTCAATCCACTCGGCTCAGCAAAAAAAGAAGCACAAACTTGTTGGAGTTTATTATACTCTTGCAAATTTTGCTACAGAAAAAATATCAAATATTGATCATATGCAATTGTTACTGTTGTGTAAAGAAAGAGATCTGAAAGTTTTTTTCTATCAATACTGTATTTCAAAGGCTTATTTGCGATTTAACAATATTGGAACAGGAAGGTGTAACTGTTCAAGGTGAAACAATCAAAGGAAGTGTGATTTGTATTGCTGGAGATAATTTGGGCTCACAGTCAATAGGGGGTTTTCAGGAAAAATTCTCGGCACATTATTGTTGCAGATATTGTGATTTTAGTAGAACTGACTACCCGTCTATCGGAGTAAAGTGTGCTCTACGCAGTGTGGATGATTACAAGACCTGCATTAATTTTGAAGAAAACAATGGCCCGGTGAAAGTTATAAAATTTGATTCCCCATTCAACAAACTGTCATATTACCATGTTTCCTCCCCTGGTTTGCCAGCTTGTTTGGGACACGACTTGTTAGAGGGTGTTGTTGCTTATGACATGGTGTTAATGGTAAATTATTTGATTGGGTTGAAGTTGTTTACTCTTGAACAATTAATTCATAGGATTGCAACTTGGCCGTATCTAGGTTATGACTCATTAGACAAGCCTGATCCATTTTCAGTTAATGGTGTAAAGCTAGCTGGACATGCTGTGCAAGACTGGGTGTTCTTGAGAATGTTTTTCATATACATGAGATCATTTATTAAGAATGATGACACTAGAGTTTTGCAAATGTGTCTGAACTTAAAGACTATTGTGGAGATCCTGTGCTCACCAAAACTGTTGTTGTCACAAGCTGCATATGTAAATGTTTGCATCGAAGAGTACATTTTTGACAGGAAAGAGCTTTTTCCAGACACTTGTCTCAAGCCAAAACATCATTTTCTGCTACATTACCCTAAACTGACTTTAGCATTTGGGCCATTGATTCACTTGTGGACAATGCGGTTTGAGAGCAAACATTCATATTTTAAGAAATGTGCAACTGCAGAATTTTAAGCATATTGCTAAAACATTATAACAAAACAGAATTTTTGTAAATGATACCACTGCCCCTTTAAACAAAAGTCTGTACAACTTGTCAATTCAAGAAATTATTGATGCAAACAATATAACAGAAAATGCCCGTGTCAGTTGTCATGTCACATACAAAAACACAGAATATAAGATCGGTTATTATTCAGTGATTTCAGAATGTGCTGAAGAAAATTCACTTGAAGTTGGCAAGATTCAGCTTATGGTAGTGAAAGATACTGTTAGCGAATTATTGTTGATTGTTTCTATGGAAACATTTTATCACATGCCAGAATTGGGTAAATACGAGCAAAACACCACTGTTCGCCTTATTAATTCTTACCACTGTGTAAGTGCTTCTAAACTTAAATGTTGTTTTCCTATACTAATATATAAAGCTGTTCAGTGTTGTTTCTTCTCGCTAAAATGTGCTTATAATTAGTTGAAGGTCTAAAATGTCATCAGTGCCAGAAGATCTGAAAACTTTTCTGACAAAGTGTTTTGACGCGTTGAACTTAGTGAACACAGATACTGTTAATGAGAAGCTAATTGAAATGGGTGTGGAAACGATTGATGATCTTCAGTATTTAAATGAAACAGATCTGGGGTTCATGAAACCCATACACATCAGGAAGTTTCTGAGCAGAGTTAAGGGTAAGTATATATGTATGTGACTTTGTAACTACCACGCACTTGTTTATAAATGGTCACTTACAGCAACCATTTGCCAAATATAGCATGAATAATAATGTTAAAGACCAACAATGTCATTTGTTGCCCAAAATGCCTCTTATTTAGAAATTTGACCGGGGCCAATTAGCAAATCGGCGTGTCTTCGGTGTACTGACTGCTATGTTTACTACACTAAAAACCTTAAGTTTGTGATAAACACACTCAGAACATACACGAACGAATCAACATTATTCGGTAGATTACGCAAGCGCACGTTGTCAAATATGATTGGTTGTATTTGGTTAGTATTTTCCGAGATCGACAGAAATAGTTCATTGGCATAACAAAGTTGGCGGTGTTTACTGAAGGTGACCTATTTCAAAAAAATGTGATAGAATCATGAATATTTATGATCAAAAAGGAGATTATTTGAATAGGAGGTACGGAATAAAATGTGGCATTTGATATAAAAACTTAGTTGTCCATCGGAAAGGTCGGAATGTAAAATCTAGTTGTCCCCAGTCAAATCTACCTGTCTTCGGACAACAGTTAATTTCTAAAGAAATATAAAAAGATCGGACAGGGAAAGTAGCATTCAATGAGGACAGTCAACCACAAAACACAGAAACAAACACGCAAACAGACAAACAAGAAGGCAAAAGTAATAATAAATGCAAACGACATCACAAGCACAAAATGTAAACAATAGGGCTACCACCATGGAACGGTCAGTGGCAAAGTAGGCCACTGGGGGTTTACACCGGTTCTAGGGTGCACCAAATACAACTTACAACTTACCCTACTGTCATCCCATGAAAACAGGACAGTGTAAATAACGAAATCCCCGCCATGATATAATCTCTAACCAACAAGGCAGCATCGATATGCAATATAAGTAAAACATAAATATGCTCGTGTAAATATAATACAAAAAAACCAAAAGCCTTGAAAGCCACAATGAAGGTACTCAATGACTTGGCAGAAGCCAGAGCAACAAGAGAATCAACCACAAGAAAGATCATAGACAAACATCAAATGCCACCGTCCCAATGGGCTTTAGGTAGGCGTCATCATAGGGTCCACAGCCTGTCCGGTCATCGTACAATTAAAGAGGATAACATAGTGGTGAACTGTAAAAGGGACCACCACCAAGCATGCAATATGTTACAAAATGATATCATCATAACCTCTTTTGATAAACTTTTTAACAAGTTTAACAAAGATAGTATGAAAGTGATCATGACCAAGCATCTTACAAAGTTTATAAATCACAACTCGAGTAAAAGCTCTTGCAAAACGTTGAGACACATACTCCCCTTAAAAAGTTGCTCGGGAACATCCCCATCAAAGTTTGTATTATATGTTATCATGTATTTCAGGAGAAAACAGCTTGGCTGCTAAACAGTTTGCGTTGGTGGTGGATAAACAAGTAATTGGTCGCTATCTCAGTTACTTGCAAGCTGTTTCTCTGCTGTTCTGCGTATACTACGTCTTCAACATTGAATAACCAAACAAGGCAGCATCCAGCTTAGAATTCATACAGAGGAGGTATAGATTTGGTACTCAACCTTGTATATATATTACAGACAAAACTGGCTGTTTTTAACTGCTTTTATTGTCCCCCGCAGATATATGCTGGGGATATATAAATGGCGTTGTCCGACTGTCTGTCCGTCCAACCATCCGTCCGAATATTCTTGCCTCTTGCGACCAAACTTGGTATAATGATGAGCATGTGGACATGCGCCATTAGCGATGTCAGCCATCCCTGACACAAACTGTTGGTGTTATTGCCCTTTGAACCTTGTATCCATATATAATATATAGTGTACTGGTGCATTTCGTGTGTCACCCAGGCAGCCAAAACTATGAGACCTATTGCGACCACACTTGGTATGCATAATGACGAGCATGTGGACATGTGCCTCCAGCAATGACAACCAAATCTGACCAAATTTTTGAAGTGATAGCCCTTTAAACCTTGTTGCATTTAGATTATTTCAGAACAAACTTTAATATTTTGCCATAACAAATTTACTATAAATGGTACAGGTTTGAAAATTCACACAGTTGTTAACCATTATAAGACACACGTCTGGACCAATAACCATAACTCTGTAATGCTTTTATGGCGAATTATGACCATTTGTAGACTTGTTATTTTCATAACAGACGAGCGTTGGCATCCCCGGGCAGTGGTCTGATTATTAATGGCATCATCCACGTATTCATCTGTTCCTCTGGAGTACTTTTTTGCGCCACTTAAGTATGAGAACTATTATGACCAGAGTTGCAAATGAAAAACGCCTTAATTTTCCACAATTTGTTATTCTTTATTGTATACTACTATAAATAGGCATGGACATTTAAATATTATACACACAAACACAGTAGCACAAAAACCCATTTCTAAGATATTACTTACATTGGCGGGGGATATAAATTCACTGAATTTGCTTGTTAGTCCCTAACGGTCATAGACAAGTTTTGGGGACTTGGGGACTATATGTTTGCTCGTTTCCGTCCGTCAGACGGACGGACGCAATTTTGTTTCCGTCCCACAACTTTGTTTTTTAAAGAGGGATTTTTAAAATAACTTGGCACAAATGTTCACCAGAACTAAATGCTGTGTCGCGCACAATACACAGGTACATATCCTTAAGGTCAATGTCACAATTTGACCTTAAGTGTTTGTTATATATATTTTGTTTGCGGCTCATAACTTGCCCATTGACTGTTACAAGATTTTTGTTTTCACCTTGAATGTCTTTAATTTGTAAGAAGGCAAAGATAATTTTTAATATGATTTTTAGCCGTATTATATTAATACAGCAATTGTTTATGTTGATATTGCATCGGAATTGATATTGATGAAATTGATGAAACTAGTTGTACTTGACAGCCATTACTGGTTTAAATATATCTCTTACGGTATCTTTTGAATAAGGCAAAGTAAGCCTTAATATTTTTTTATTGCTCAGTATTTTGATAATGAAAAGTCAACAATATTGTGTTGTGGATATGGATATTATGACATAATTATACCCCAACCAAACAATACTCCTATTCTCATCCTGTTCAAAATTTGTGCACTATAAAGAAATGTAAAAACATCCAAATTGTTCAATAATGCGTTTGTGAAAAGCATCTAGTCATGGATTACTTCATTAATTTATTTCTATAATATGTTTGCGAACAATATCTAGTCCGGGGGACATAACCGGTACTAGTTCTATAATATGTTTGTGGACAGTGTCTTAACAGGCAGACATTACTAGTTTTATAATATGTTTGTGGAAATATCTAGTCAGGGGGACATTACTAGTTCTATAATACATTTGTGAACAATATCTAGTCAGGGGGACATTACTAGTTCTATAATACATTTGTGGAAATATCTAGTAAGGGGGACATTACTAGTTCTATAAAATATTGGTAAACACTATCTAATCAGGGGGACATTACTAGTTCTATAATACATTTGTGAACAATATCTAGTCAGGGGGACCTTACTAGTTCTATAATACATTTGTGGAAATATCTCGTCAGGGGAACAATTTTAGTTCTATAATACATTTGTAAACACTATCCAGTCAGGGGGACATTACTAGTTCTATAATACATTTGTGAACAATATCTAGTCAGTGGGACATTGCTAGTTCTATAATACATTTGTGAACAATATCTAGTCACGGGGACATTACTGGTTCCGTAATACATTTGTGGAAATATCTAGTAAGGGGGACATTACTAGTTCTATAACATATAGTGAACAATATCTAATCATGGGGACATTACTAGTTCTATAATACATTTGTGAACAATATCTAGTCAGTGGGACATTGCTAGTTCTATAATACATTTGTGAACAATATCTAGTCACGGGGACATTACTAGTTCCATAATACATTTGTGGAAATATCTAGTAAGGGGGACATTACTAGTTCTATAAAATATAGTGAACAATATCTAATCAGGGGAACATTACTAGTTCTATAATACATTTGTGAACAATATCTAGTCAGGGGGACCTTACTAGTTCTATACTACATTTGTGGAAATATCTCGTCACGGGGACAATACTAGTTCTATAATACATTTGTAAACACTATCTAGTCAGGGGGACATTACTAGTTCTATAATACATTTGTGAACAATATCTAGTCAGTGGGACATTGCTAGTTCTATAATACATTTGTGAATAATATCTAGTCAGGGGGATATTACTAATTATATAATACATTTGTGGAAATATCTAGTCAGGGGGACATTACTAGTTCTATAAAATATTTGTGGACAATATCTAATCAGGGGGACATTACTAGTTCTATAATACATTTGTGAACAATATCTAGTCGGGTGAACATTAATAGTTTTATAATACATTTGTGAAAAATATCTAGTCAGTGTGACATTACTAGTTCTATAATACATTTGTGGAAATATCTAGTAAGGGGGACATTACTAGTTCTATAAACTATTGGTGAACAATATCTAGTCAGGGGGACATTACTAGTTGTATAATACATTTGTGGAAATATCTCGTCAGGAGGACATTACTAGTTCTATAATACATTTGTGAACAATATCTAGTCAGGGGGACATTACTAGTTCTATAATATGTTTGTGGAAATATCTAGTCAGGGTGACATTACTAGTTCTATAATACATTTGTGAACAATATCTAGTCAGGGGGACATTACTAGTTATATAATACATTTGCGAACAATATCTAGTCAGGGGGGACATTTCTAATTATATAATACATTTGTGGAAATTTCTAGTCAGGGGGACTTTACTAGTTCTATAATACATTTGTGGAAATATCTCGTCAGGGGGACAATTTTAGTTCTATAATACATTTGTAAACACTATCTAGTCAGGGGGACATTACTAGTTCTATATTACATTTGTGAACAATATCTAGTCAGTGGGACATTGCTAGTTCTATAATACATTTGTGAACCATATCTAATCAGGGGGACATTACTAGTTCTATAATACATTTGTGAACAATATCTAGTCAGGGGGACCTTACTAGTTCTATACTACATATGCGGAAATATCTCGTCAGGGGGACAATAATATTTCTATAATACATTTGTAAACACTATCTAGTCAGGGTGACATTACTAGTTCTATAAAATAGTTGTGGACAATATCTAATCAGGGGGACATTACTAGTTATATAATATGTTTGTGGAAATATCTAGTCAGGGTGACATTACTAGTTATATAATACATTTCTGAACAATATCTAGTCAGGGGGACATTACTAGTTGTATAATACATTTGTGGAAATATCTCGTCAGGAGGACATTACTAGTTCTATAATACATTTGTGAACAATATCTAGTCAGGGGGACATTACTAGTTCTATAATATGTTTGTGGAAATATCTAGTCAGGGTGACATTACTAGTTCTATAATACATTTGTGAACAATATCTAGTCAGGGGGACATTACTAGTTATATAATACATTTGCGAACAATATCTAGTCAGGGGGACATTACTAGTTCTATAATTTATCTATGAGGAATGTCTTATCAATAAGACATTACTATGTTTGTGAACTATATCTTGTAAGATATACATTTTCAGTTAAATAACATGTTTGTGAACAATATCTAGTCAGATAGACTTTACTAGTTCTATATGTTTGTGAACAGTATCTTTTCGGAGGTACATTTTCAGTTCAATACATTTGTGAACAATATCTAGTCAGTGGGACATTACTAGTTCTATAATACATTTCTGAACAATATCTAGTCAGGGGGCTAGTTCTATAATACATTTGTGGAAATATCTAGTCTGGGGGACATTACTAGTTCTATAAAATATTTGTGAACAATATCTAATCAGGGAACATTTGTGAACAATATCTAGTCAGGGTGACATTACTATCTCTATAATACATTTGTGGAAATATCTCGTAATTGGCACATTACTAGTCCTATAATACATTTGTGAACAATATATTGTCAGGGTGACATTACTAGATCTATAATACATTTTCGAGCAATGTCTAGTCAGGTGGACATTAATAGTTTTATAATACATTTGTGAACACTATCTAGTCAGGGGCCATTACTAGTTCTATAATACATTTGTGGAAATATCTAGTCAGGCGGACATTACCATTTCTATAATACATTTGTGAACTATATCTTGTCAGGGTGATATTACTAGTTCTACAATACATTTGTGAACAATATCCAGTCAGGCAGACATTACGAGTTCTATAATATGTTTGTGGAAATATCTAGTCAGGGTGACATTACTAGATCTATAATACATTTGTGAACAATGTCTAGTCAGGTGGACATTAATAGTTTTATAATACATTTGTGAACACTATCTAGTCAGGGGCCATTACTAGTTTTGTAATACATTTGTGGAAATACCTAGTCAGGGGGACATTACCAGTTCTATAATACATTTGTGAACTATATCTAGTCAGGGGGACATTACTAGTTATATAATACATTTGTGGAAATATCTAGTCAGGGAGACATTACTAGTTATATAATATGTTTGTGGAAATATCTAGTCAGGGTGACATTACTAGTTATATAATACATTTCTGAACAATATCTAGTCAGGGGGACATTACAAGTTGTATAATACATTTGCGAACAATATTTAGTCAGGGGGACATTACTAGTTCTATAATTTATCTATGAGGAATGTCTTATCAAGAAGACATTACTATGTTTGTGAACAATATCTTGTCAGATATACATTTTCAGTTAAATAACATTTTTGTGAACAATATCTTGTCAGATAGACTTTACTAGTTCTATATGTTTGTGAACAGTATCTTTTCGGAGGTACATTTTCAGTTCAATAACATGTGTGTGAACAATATCTTGTCAGAGGGACATTACTAGTTCAATAAAAATGTTGTGGACAATATCTAGCCAAGTGTTACCTGCATGCTTTTCTGCATTCACTTGTTGAAAAAATATCATTTCTCGTATTTTCAAAAAACTTTAAATGAATCATCAGACATTAGTTTGAAGTGTAGCTGCACAATTCCTCATTCAGTCATGGTCTCCCACTGCATTCAATGTCAGTTACTAAAAAACCTTTTTTACCTGCTTTGTCTTTAAAACTGCTAGTTTGATTTTCAAAAAACTTTATGAGCAGGTATATTAGGATAGACACATTTTCATTGAAAGCAAGCAACTACACACGAAATAATATATCTGACCGTAGATTGTTTGTGGTGAAGCCAGACCACCCACTTTTCCTTGGTAGAACCTGTACTGTACACCTCCCGCCATCCGTAAGAATCGACACTTCCTCGCTTACAAGTCGAGCTCCCAGTGGGAATCGAACCCGCAGCGGTGAGAGGCGAAATATACACTTGACATCTGTATGACGGAAACATGTTCCTGCTAAAACAGTAATGCACACTTCATACACACTTGACATCTGTATGACGGCAACATGTTCCTACTAAAAGGTCACTGATAATGACCTTGACATACTTACAATTTGTTACGTCATTAACAGCTAAAGCAGAGTATCAGTGTCCAGTGGATACATTTTCTAGTTTTATTATCATATAATGACTAACAGTAGTAATTTGTTTTGTTTTTTGATTAATTTCTTTTATTCCATGTAAGACATAATACAATGTTATACAAAAGTTGTTCAGGTATCAATACAAACTATATGATTTTGAAACATAACACATTATATGGTTACTATAAATAACAGAACATTAATACAATGTCTTACAGGTAATCTTTTAAGTGTGAATATAAAAAAGATAAAGCGAAATAAAGAAAGTAAAAACGGAGAAAAGATAAGAGAAATAGAGGTTTACAGATGACAAAAAAATGCATATATTTTTCTTATTTTTAATTTTACATGTTACCCCATTTAATTTCGTGTGACCTAAGTTTGTTTTTGTTTATTGCAATAATTCTTTCTATTTGCTTGTTTTTTTGTAAGTATGGTATGAATGCTGCAACACTGGGAATTGTTCTCGTGTATTCTTTTTTAAAAATAAAATATTTAGCAAGTAAAATTATACAGTTTAGTAAGTTAGATTTTGATTTTTTTTTTTTTTTTTTTTTTCAAAAACAGTAGTAATTTGTTACTGTTTCTTAATAGATGTTGTACACCAGCTTATTTTCTTATGTAGTAATATTTTATTGTATGTTAATAGATACACTTTTTTCAGATCACCATCATGACAAGGGGACTGTCGTGTTTGCATTGTTGTAGTTTGGCAGGCTTCTGTTGCATCAGTGCCAGACAGTGATGGATCTATTACTAAAGTACCATATACGTGCACCATACATTTTTCATTCTTGCCTGCTGAAAACTAAGAGTTATCCATGCTTGCCTTCTGAAAACTAAGAGTAATTTATCCCTATTACGTAAATGTGCTAACCTTCAATCAGAGTGACCATTGCCAACACAGCAGGGCGATAATAGAAAAGCTGACTTGTCTTGAGTTGAAAATGAGGTCCAGAATGTCACATGGCTCTTCACTTCTACACCCATTATAAAGATATTGTTCATTATCGAATGAACCTAAATAAAAACAAGAGGCCCAAGAGGGCCTGTGGACGCTCTACTGGCTAAAACGGGGGATCAGGAGAAGTAGTCGGGACAAAGCTTGTGTATTAAAACCTTTAAAGGGCCATATCTCCATAAAAATGCATTCAACAGGAACACGGTGATGATATGCACAACTAAGCTTGATACAGATTATCCTAGCCGAGTTTCCCTGAAATCTGTCCAGGGTTTCAGGAGAACGATTCCGGACAATGTGTGTGTAGTAAAACGTTTAAAGGGTCATAACTAAAATCGTTTAACCTGAACATGGTGATGATAATTATGTAGAGAAGAAGAAGTTCTTACCATAATATGTAAAACTGATCCAAGAAGGGCACCTAAGCTCCCATTTAAAGAAAAAAATGAAGATTTCTCATGAGAAAAAAATAATGAAAACAAAAACACAAAAAAAACAACCTTTATTGAGATTTGAACCCACGACCCTGGGGTTTCCAGTGTACATTACCAATATTGAAAAAGGACCATAACTCCAGTGGTAGTGGTTTCGATCTGGCTGGATTTCAAACTTACGCTTTCATTGATATCAACAATCTGGCAAAGTTTAGGAGATCGAATACAAAATGAAGGCGATGGATTGTTCACAAGGCTGAAAATGACATTTTTCAATATACATCTAGCGTTCCTAGTCTGATATAGCTGGTTTTCGAACTTCTCCGAGCTTTCATTGCTATTAACAATATATTAAAGTTTGGTAAAGTTCGGATAAAAAATGAAGGCCCTCTCGTCTTAACGAGGCACAATATAGCATTTTTAACTAAATCAAGGACCAAAACTCCGCTGTTACTGGTCCGATCTGGCTGTTTTTCAACTCGTCTGAGCTTTCATTGATATTAACAATCTGGTAAAGTTTGGTAAAGATCAGATGAAAAATGAAAGCCCTATCGTCTTAACGAGGCAAAATATAATATGTTTAACTAAAAAAAGGGTCATAGCTCCGCTGTTGCTGTCCGATCTGGCTTGTTTTCGAACATGTCCGAGCTTTCATTCAGATTAAAAATCTGTTAAAGTTTCATGAAGCTCGGATGGAAAACGAAGGCCCTATCGTCTTAACGATGCAAAATATTGCATTTTTAATTAAATCAAGGGCCATATCTCAGCTGTTACTGGTCCGATCTGGCTGGTTTTCGAACTTTAGAGCTAAAAAATACAACATATTGTTGCCTTGAATTGTTAAATTAAACACGAGGCTAGACTTAGGTACATTTTATCACCGCTAAGTGAATATTAAATTTATGATGGATCAATCACCAGATTGAATTGTTTATCTTCCCTGTGAAGCATCACTATTTTTGTGTGTGCTGAAAATGAAATATCCTCAAAAGTGTCTGAATGATGTGTTCAAACTCGGATACATGTATACTATCAGATGGACAATAACTGTGCTGTAGCCTATGGATATCACATTACATTCACGTTGAGAGCTTTTATTTCAACGAGAGTTCATGGAACAATTTAGCCATTTTAATGATTTTCTGTTGAGCATTTAATTCATGAAAGTATTTATACTTCATCTCTTCCTAGGATGATTGTTAAGCTGTAACTAGATGTCAATAGGATGTTTAACCACAGATACATATGCATCTAGTTTATTTCATTAGTCTCTAACAATACAATGATCATTTATGACACACATTTTTGAACTTATTATTTCTAACATGTTTTAGCTCTTCTGATTGAAGATCAGCAAAGCTTTTAGGATGGAGCGTTGTCTTGTCTGGTACTGGTGTACAATGTATATACGCTGGTGAAAAACGCGACATATTATGGTACAGGGGTTGTCAGTCTGTATATAATTCCGCGTTCTGCACAATACTTCGAAAACACAAGACCTGTCCTGATGAAACTTCATAAGAACATTGTCTTTGGTGTGCGGAAGAATCCTATGTTTTTTAGCTTCAGCATGTTCAATAGGTCAAAGTCTCATTTTATGCAATAACTTGCATTTAAAACCCACTCTCATGAAACTTCAAAGGTACATTGCCCCGATGAGAGGAAAACCCCTATTATTTGTGGGGTGAAAAATCAAGGTCGTCATGACCTCGTATTAATCTTATTAACTATGCATTGAGGGAGGTAGCATTGAGCATGATACAAATAACAGGTACATTTCCTTTGTTGAGAGGAAGAACCCTATACTATTCTTTATTTATGAGGTCAGTTGGTCAAAGTCGCCATGACCCTCGTATGGAAATATGCAATTTCATTATGGATCACTGATCATCAAGATGACCTGACAGTGACCAAATAACTACATGTACTACACCTATAATGTTCAAACTTTACAGACCTGGTTCCCAACTGAAACAATGACTTTTATTGATTTATTCATATTCCAAAAATCATTTAATTAAAAGCTTTTAAACTTGGCATACATATTCATCACCCCAATTCGACAAGCACTTTAACTCTGTTAAGCATTTTACCAGAATTATCTCCCTTTTTCTAATTACATTTATAGTTAACATGTGAACGTACATATTCCAAAAACCAATTGTTAGAAAACTTTCAAACTTGGAACACAGTGTCATGTTCATCTTCATTACACAACCAAATGCGACAATCACCGTAACTCTGTCGTGAGCTTTGTACCAGAATTGTCCCCCTTTTCCACTTTTTTTTGTGAACATTTTGAACGTCCACTCATGTTCCAAAAAAGTAATGAAATGACAGCGACCTTCATCTAAGCTACCGACACAGCAAATTTCTGGCCAATATTTCATCCTAAGTGAAGTTGTTGAGCGGAAGCTGATTTTTAGCTAGTTTTTTTAAAAAAGAAATTGTCTTATAGATTGGCGTAAACCGGGCAGACGGAGGATGGTCACATGTTCTTTTTGTTATATTTTAGCATAGCCATCTCCAATCTTTAAAACTTTAACAACACCTTCTTCTCATGAAGCAATGACCTTTAAAAACCCATAACACTAGGTCACTGTTTCCTACTTTCTCCAAAACACGTGTTATATGTTAACCTTTTTGATTAAGTGTCATTTCCGCTCAATAACTTTAGTTGGGAATGAGATATTGGCATGAAACGTTCTGGATATGTGGCTTGTATGAAAAGAAAGCTTGGGGTTGCATTTGGGGTCAATGTTAATGTTACCGTTACTAAAAATAGAAAAAATGGTTTCCGTTCAATAACTTGTTAGGAATGAGATATTGGCATGACACTTTCTGGACAGATAGCGTATATGAAAAGGACGTATGGTGTTGTAGTTGGAGTCACTGTTACTAAAATAAAAATGTTCAGAATATTTTTATAAATAGTCCCGTTTCTTGACTTAGAATTTGTTTTAATTTTATGTCCAGTTTGTCAGAAACTTGAAAAACCGTATGTTGAAAAGAAACTAAAATCTGTTGTAAACATCTTGCATTCACTATTCACATAACTCATCTTTCACACTGTTGAAAACCCGGCTTTAACGCCAACAGGCGTTTCTCTTGTCTATTTCATTAGAAATGACCTTGACCCTAGTTATCTCAAATGTAATCCGTGGCATACAAGCTACCTACACAGCACGTTTCAGGCCAATATCTCATTCCTAACTGAGTTATTTACCTAAAAGCAACTTACATTCAACTTTTAACTGAACAATCTATGTAAACTACATAGCAGAGTTATGGTTCTTGTCATATGACATAGTGTAAAGATTATGAACTGGTCCCCGTTTTATTAAAACTCTTGCGATAAGTCTCAAATTTTAAAACTGTTCACATTTTTGCTCTAAGCATTCAATGTAGACAACATCAGAATTTAAGAAATTAAATTACGATCAAAATTGTCGTTAAGTTGTTTCATAAAGCCATGTAAGTCTGCGAATTAGACCTGGGATGAACTGAACATATAGGGCCCTGATAAGACTGGGTCTCAGAAGGCGGAGAAAATATACTGTCATGTGTCGGATAGGCGTTTCTGACTGTACATGTGGTTGGCACCTTGAAAGATTGACATATAGCGGTTACCTGCATTTCTCTTCCAATTGATATTTTATAGAAAAGTAAACGGTTCTATATTAAGTACGTCTACAGATGAAGTTACATCGTTTGTGCATCTTTTCATGGTATTGGAAGGTCTACACATTCATCATATATTTTACTTTTAAGCAAGTAATGAGATCCACGAGGACTGCTGATTGTGTGTGGTCTGTCTGGCTCCATTTGTAACTGCACAACACAACTGGAGGACTGCTGATTGTTTGTGGTCTGTCTGACTCCATTTGGTACTGCACAACAAAACGGGGGTGCCCAGTAAATAGCTTTTTCAAACTAGAAATACTGCTTGACAGAAAATACTCGGTAAAAAAGAAAATGGACCAAGTGAGTAATATATAAACGAGGGGTTTTGGGACACTTTTCTCATCGGGGAGTTTTATGCAACGAGTCAGTACATCTGTTGGCCGGCAAGCTAACCAACAAATTTAAAACTCATTGCAACCCCCCTCAAAGAAAAATCTCCGCAA
Organism: Cyrtodaria siliqua; assembly: GCA_037043455.1. Taxonomy (NCBI): domain Eukaryota; kingdom Metazoa; phylum Mollusca; class Bivalvia; order Adapedonta; family Hiatellidae; genus Cyrtodaria; species Cyrtodaria siliqua. The sequence goes on from JAWPHD010004991.1 coordinate 118,064, forward strand.
ACCCCTCGTTTATATACTACTTATAAATAATTGATAATACAACTTGCTACTTTTTTAATCAACCCCAAATAAAACAACTGTTGATCAAGTAATCAATATCTTTTAAACACAACACCGTAGATGATTTCAGTCTCGGCTGGTAAACAAAATCGGAAGGAACAGGCCTCAGTTTCTATACTACTCGCAAATAATTGATAATATAATTTGCTACTTTTTTGGAAGGGTGCAAATATTTTATTTTCCGATTTTGGGTGAATCTACTTTTGGCGAAGTTTCCAAATCACACGGACCAAAACAGCATCGGGTCTAGTCTTGGCTGTTAAACAAAATCAGAAGGAACAGGGCAATCATCCTCGTCATCACTATACATATCACACTCGATCGTGAAATATTTTATTTTTCTGCATTTGCGTATTTTGCGTTTCAAATTGAAAAGCTTTCTTTTTATATGATCAAGTTTTTCTAGATAATAATCCTTTTCTGATAGTAATCGTTTTCGCTTGTTAATTTGACTTTTCCTAGTATCTAGAAAATCAGCACGAATCACATCATATTCCACCCGGCCCTGTTTGCATGCCAACAACGCTTTCCTATGATTGCCTTTCAACTCCTTAAGTTTTTCACATATTTCTACCACAAATGTTTGTTCCATATATAAAGTAATATATTATATTTGATTTTAATAAGTATTTATATGCTAATGTATCCCAGCCATTGTCTAATATGTACCTTTTGTCATCATATGCAGACAAACGTTTTTTTATTAATTTCATCGCTGCCCAGCTTGTGTTTGTTAGATCTGATAACTTTCATTTTATGATGAGCTTCTGTTGCTGTGAATAAAATATGTTTGAAGTTATCATGCGTTATCTGTTTTTTGACAACACATTTTTCGATATCTTTGCATTTCTTTACCCCAGTATTATCAGCCAGAATGTGTGAGTATGACTTATTCCTCAATCAAACAAACTCTACGATCACAGCACCACAGACTTCATCTTTCATCATGATATTCCCTCATGTTTTTGATCTTGAACGTCTTCCATATTTTTTAAGCATGCTAGTTATCTGCATCTGATTTGGTATAACATTTATCTTTTCTTGAACTTTCCGATGTGCTGCATTACAAAGTGAGCGTCATATCCTCTCAAGTTATGAAACACAACATGTATATTGTTAGTTAGTCTGAAACTGAGATTGCACGCATCATGAGCACTTCCTCTAAACTTCCCAGTTATGTGAAATGATCTCTAACAGCTCTATCACACGTCATATATCGTTCATCACAAATATAAGATTTCTCAGCCGCCCTTAATTATTTTTCTTCTGCTGCTGCCATTGTCAAATCTTTCTTAAAACATGTATTTGCAGTTTTTTATCTTCCTCTATCATTTGTTCTAAAAACTTTTAAACAGCATTTGGTCCTCTGTATGTTACAACCGGTTTGGAATATTGTCATCATAGCAGCAGACAACCTTATATCCATAACTACAATCAGTAGGTTGTTGATATGCATCTGTGTACGAGTTTTTTGGATTATTTGTAGCTGAAGATATTTTTTCTGTTATTGCTTCAAAGTCAGCATATATAACAAATGGTACCATTAATTGCCTATCATAGTTGTTAAAGAAAACCTTTTCACTCGCAAAAGGCATTTTCATTGCCTGCTTGCCATTTAGAGAAAGACAATCTGGTTTATGTTTTTCCAGGACTTTTTCTAATGTAAAGCATTGCAGGCATTCTTTGCAAAACCATTTTCTTTCTTTGCGTAATGTATGATTATACATTAAACTGTTGAAATTCTTTATCCACCAATAATGTTTTTTTTCTTTTTCGACAATCAAAATCATATCGCATTCTTCTTCAGCTCTGTCTTTTGATATGTACAGAGGATACACCCCACTTTTTTCATATCCAAATATATTAAAACAGGAAATGTAATTCCGCTGTAATCAAGATCAACAATGTGCTTTTTGTACTTTGTTATTCTTTCTGGATGTATTGCTGCTGGTAATTTATATGCCAATTGGCACCATCTGAAGCATTCATCATCTTTTTTATTTTTTATATTTATTAGACCTTTCATAGGGTGAGAAAGTTATTTTGGTTGTTTCAGATAAGAGCTACCCGTCAAAGGTTTATACTTCACCCTGTTTACATAATGCATGTCGACTGATTCATTTACCCAAACACTACCCTGCCAGAGCCAGTTTCCAATTCTACTCATAATTTCATCAGTTGCTGTATCTAAAGCACCCTTGATATCGTTTTCATTTCAGATTATTGTTGCTCGGGACGCGAAGTTAGCTGTTTTATATATAGTTGTGGACTCTGCATCATTGATTTTAAGTGTCTTAGAGAAAGTCATTTTCAAAGTAACACATAATTTAAATCCTTTAGTTCTTTGTAATTCCGCCTTAAGGAATGCTGTAACTGTTTTTCGCGTCAGGTGAAGCTGAGCGAGTGGACTTAATCTATCCAACATATTTACAGAGAAAACCTTACAATATTGTTTCGGGGATCTTTCAATTTCTTTTACACTCATTATATAATAAGTGCATAGAAAATAATCTTTAAGCTATAATTAATTAATTTAACTGGCATACAATATAGTATCAATTCCCTCCCTAAATAACTCAGCAAAGAAGTAAATAAAGAAATTAATATCTGATAAGCCTCTAGTTGCTAGTGAGATCTTTTTTTTGCACATGCTTTTGCCCTTTTTATATCATGTTTTCTTATTTTCCACGGGAGTCTCATCTTTTGAGAGTCAGTTATAATCTTCTCAGTCAAATCTTTGAAGTTTGCAAAAATTAATAGTTAATAGCCAATTTCATTTGAACCCTCAAAATCAGCTAACAAAGCCTGCTTCTCACAATCTTTCCTGAGACTATCTATATCATCTGTGTATACCATATACTATTATACTATTCTTAATCTTTTAATAGTATATTATATGATGAACTGTATATATTGTAAGAGATAATTAGATGTTTTTGATTTTTCTGAATTTTGTATGGATTGCTTTTTGTTTTACAAAGTCGACAAAAAAACGCACTGTAAAGATTGTGTTGGGTACAAACTTTGCTATAATTGCACGTATGCAAGTGCAAAATGTAATAGTATTTGCAGGGTTTTTAACGGAGAACGTATTTGTTTTGAATATGGGACTCACAATGGATAGGATCTTGTTGCAGATTATCGGGGAGTTCGCAAAAAGAGCGTTTGTCACAGAAGATATCATTTAGAAAAACTTTTAGAGTATAATGTATCTCCAATAGATAAGCAGAAATGCGAGGATTTGTTTTATAAGGCTGTAAGAATTTTAGATCAGACAGGAGGTCGGAAAAGAGTTATTAAATTTAATAACATTTTCCAGAAGATATTCGAGCTATTAGTAATAAAAAAAATAAACAAAGCCAAATAAGACAAAAGCTACTAGAGACAAGTACGATGCCATATGGAAACAAGTTGAAAAAGAACTGGTTTAGTAACCATTCAATTTGTACCTCTCAATATAACTTTCCAAGGGTTCAGTAAAACTATCATTTCGCTGCAGATGAAGTATTTTAGAAAAGCATGATGTGATTATCTCCCCATTCGGCATATTAGATGTTTGCACATACGAAAGATGTTGTTTGAAACTCCTATGATATGATTTTAATAAAATCTGTTCTCTGCTATTTTAGTTTTGTTCCTCAAAACCGCAATAATTGGAGGAAATGCTCCAACAAAAGCTATGAAAACATGAACTGCAGGGATTAATCCCACTTGTGATTTGCAACCCTGTGATAATCCTGCCACATAATTTATAACTAAGTCTGTATGCTGCCGCTTGTCGAGTCAAGTAACTAATTAATTCCTCCTTGCTTTTAATTTCTTTCATTATAATAATTAGATTAATTGAAATATTTAGAAAACAATTGCTCATGCTCCCCGGCCGATATATTACCATTTGTTAATTGCTCGTCGATTATGCCAATACCTTTATTCATCAAATGTGGACTATTATTTCCAGATTTAATACTTCCGCACACTCCATATCATTAACTAAATCATCAGGACTATTGTATTATTCTGCACAACCTCCTAAAATATTCTTGTACTTTGAAGAACTTTTATGAATTGGCAAATCAGACAATTCTGTCAGTTTGTTTAATGCATTTCGAGATAGCTTCGAGTATGTTTTTCCATTGTTGTAACGCTTTGTCACCAAGTCTATAAAATCACCATCTACTTTCAAATCTAGCACAACTGACCCTACTTGTCTAGCAATTAGTTTGTGATGACCAACACGATTAGGTATATCAACTTGTAACATACCGTAGCTGCCATCTTTACTAACTTTCTGCTGCATACCTTCACCGGAAGTCTTTTTTGTAGTCTCTTTGGCTGCCCGAACTCGTTCTGGTAATCATTTCTTGTAGTTACCGATTTCTGAAATCTTTCATCTAGCTTTTCTTTGCTAAGGTTGTCTATTCGTTTATCTAGAGATTTTAAACTGAGAGAAAAGTCATTGCGTGTTTTTTTAGCTTTTCTGACATACTTTTCATAATCAGTATCCTCAGCCATAATATCTGGTACTTCAGTTGTAACTGGCAATCTATACTTACTAAGTATCTTTTTATTCATACCAGCATCTAAGTCAACATTATACGTTGTTCTTTTAGGCCTTGCAGCAGGTTCTTCTTCCGATTATTCTTCTTTCTCTTCTCCCTCTTTCTCTTCTCCTTCCTCAGGCTCGATTGAAGTACGTTTTTCTTTGATTTTTTCATATAATTCTTCCATGAGTCCGACAGGTTTTGATCTAAGCACTTTTTCTTAAGTTTTTCTTAATTTTGGTCCAGACTCTATTACCCGCTTTAGTTCCTCCCCGAAATCAGCCCTCGATTTTTGGTCTTTAGGATCTACGGTTTGCTTGATAGCCGGTGTTTTATCTCTAGAAACGAGTGGTGGTGGTGGCGGTGGCGGCGGTTGTGCTATGGCTCCACGTTCAGGCAGGGCAGCTAATTGCGGACGTAGTACCTCTGTAAGTATAGCCAACTGTTGACGTATTTCTGGAAAGGTAAACAAATGTTCAGCTAGCTGTCTTGTTAGCTCTGTTATTTTACTAGTTACTGGTTAGAGCATTGTTTGGTATAAATCCTTGCCAGCTGCTCTTTCTAGTCTTTTTTGAATAACTTTTTTTTCATATTCTTTAACAAGATTATTCGATATTTGCATTTTTTTCGCTAATTCTTTCCACGTTAACAAAGACATGTACACTATAGGGTTAGATAAAATAACATGAGTTAAGACTAGTTAAGTATTATCCAAGTATTATTATAATGGAAATTCCAAACTATGATATGAAGACAGAAAACGGTAATTTCAAACAGATATGGAACTACATGCCGGACTGTTGTTTTAGAATGCTTATTTGTGGTAATTCAGGATCTGGCAAGACAAACACATTAGTTCACATGTTGCTGAAACCTTTAGTTTACTATGACAACATTTATTTGTTTGCTAAAATCTTGGAACAGTCGAAGTACAAGGTCTTATCACAAAAACTTGGAAAGATAGCAAAAAAGAATTAAATTCAGGTTGAAGATATACTGGAGTGTTCAAATGATCAAGTTATCCCTGTGAATGACCTGGACTCTGATACTCAAAAGATAGCTATTTTTGATAATTATGCTTGCGAGCGTAACCAAAATGATATTGTCAATTATTTCATCCAAGGCAGGAATAAGAATTGTTGCGTGATTTACTTGTCACAATCTTATTATAAAACTCCAAAAACATTCGTGTCAACTGTTCTCACTACATCTTCTTCGCAACTCCAGTTAATCGTGAGCTGGATATGCTTTCAAACGAACAGGGTGTTAGCAAAGAGCAGTACAGAAAATCAACAGACAAACAGTATGACTTTCAGTATCTTGATCGTTCTAGGAAGTTGGTCAAAAGAAACTTCATTGGTGAAATTTAATCTAATCATATTATATAATGGAGCTTTTAAACGATCTTGGCGAGGAAGTTACTACTGGCAGTGTTAATATTACACATTTTGGTATTGTGATGTCTGAGTATGTAAAACAGAAACATCTGGCTAATTATCTTCAAAAGGGCAAGAACCAGGGAAATATTCCGAGAAGTGACCTTGACATGGATAAAAATAGAATTACCAATGTTGGTAATCCAGACAAAGCAGATGATGCAGCAACAAAGCAATTAACTGTAAGAAGAGTAGCAAAGATCATACGTGATTATAATATTGATAAAATTCCAGACATGATGACAAATTTGACAACATGTGTTGGTGACAAAATAAGTCTGATACAAAAGCAATTACAGACAAACCGTGAGAAAATTATTCGAATTCAAAATGGTCTGAAAGATGAAATAAAACTTCTGGGTGATACTTTAAAAGAGTTAGAAACGAAACAAGATGGATTGGAAGATGATAGCGAGCTCTATAAAAAGATAGGTGAAACAATAGTTGGTGTTGACAGTATTAATGAGCGAATTAAAGAAATCAATAAACAAATGGTTGATAACAATGAACTTGAAACTGCTTTTGCTACCGAAATAACTCAAATTAAAATATCAAATGAACAGATAAACACCAACGTTGACGATATAAACAAAGAGTTTGAAGACATCAAAAAGAAAATGGTTGATGGTAAGTCGCTGGAGACTGCTCTGAACAAACTGTTTGACACTAATAAATTAGAAACTGCTATTGATGATGTCTCAAAGCAATTAAAAGCTGCCCAGGATGAAAGGAGCAAAGCTTTTGATAATGAAATAGCTTCTCTTAAAGAGCATAATCAAAAGTCTGATAGTCGTCACACAGCACTTCTTGGTATAATTTACGATTTAAGGATGAAAGTAAAAAATGTAGGACAGATTCTACTGTTTGAATACACAATAGATGATGGTATAAGCGTCATGCTAGATAATAATGCAAACAACTACGACTACGTATCATATTCAACACGAAAACCACTTGAAAGAACCAAACGTGATAGTTTTCTCGGAGGGTTTACTTTTGTAACCAATCCATTTGTAAAAACTGAAGAATATGCTACAGAAGTGGGTGGAGGCTTGACAGTTGTAAAACCCGGGCGTTATGTAATTGAAGCAGATCTTACATATACTGTTGCAAATACAGACATTGGTATAGAATATTTGAGTTTGTTTAATATAAGCCCAAGTACTGATAAGTCACGTGCTCAACTAAAAATAGAAAATGGTAAACGAATACTAAAAGGATCATTTGAAGCATATCTTTTAAAATCTAAATATTGGACCATCTTTCCAAACATAAAAATTGATCTACTCAAGTTTTAATTTTGAAGAATCAATCTTTAAACTGTATTACAAAGGTGATTAATTTTATCTACTAATATTTATAATGGAACAAACAATTGTATTATCATCAGAAAGAGCCGCATTAATTAATAGCTCAAATACACCGAGTAATTTTACAACTGTATTTGATAGGACATTGATACTGGGCAAGAACAAGCAATATGGCGTTGGACTTGATAAGATTAATTCTATGACTTACTCACGGTATAATATTAGTGAGGATTTTAATAACAAAGTGATAAGGTATCACAATAGAATAAGGTTGGAAAGTATTATTTTTACAAATGGAAATTACAGTTATGCCGATATCGATAATTATATAAAAGAAACATTGACTGTAAATCGTGATTTACCTGATGACTCACCTGTCCCGATAAGAATTGAATTTGATTTATCAAGTTTCAAATGTTTAGTTACCATTCGTAATAATTTCATACTTGATTTGAGAGAATCAAACTTTCACCCTTTGATTGGGTTTGGCGAAGATGATGTTATTAGAGAAACTAAATTTGGGACGGTAATACCAAACATAACAAATTATATTGAAACTTTATATATCCACTGTGATTTGAGTAAAATTATTAATCTCAACGGAGTTCATACATCATTTCGATTTGTTTTGAAAGAATTAATGTAATACAAGTTGAGAAAATTATGCTTTATCTAGCATACGTTATATGACGCGATTAAAAAACGTTTACGACACCATTATGGTAACTTATACTGAAGTAGACAGATTACCTGGAGCCGGTATATTTGACATTTTTCAAAAATTGAATCAAAAAAAATAGAGAGTCTGTAAAAACAGCAGGGAAGAAATCATTAGAAACTGCTGGAAAACAAATCATAGAAAGAGGTTCGAAAAACTTGGAGATGAAGTAGGTAAAATGGCTGCTGATAAATTGGTTTCGGTTATTAAACCTAAACCAAAAGATTAGATACTTTTAAAAGAACTTACAAAAGCTGCCACAAAAGATGAAGCTAAAGTTGTGGCTGAAACCGAAGAAGATGTAAATGCAAAAATTAACAGATTACTATCCGGAAGAGAAATTCATGCAAGAATTAAACGATTAATTTAATCTAATAACTAGTATACATAGATGTTTCGAAGTGATAAATATTATACTAGATATGAACATGTACTGGTTCAGTTAGATACCCCCATAACTAGACCTGGAAATAATAATAGACAAATGAAAAGTGGCTATAAATTTACGTTAAATGATAGAAGTTCTTACTTTGATTAGTATAACGCATATTTTGAAATAAGTTTTCAAGTAAACAAGTTTGCTGATGGAGTTGCTATTGCAGCCGCTGATGAAATTGCTCTAATTAATGATGCAGCTGCATTGATTGATCAAATGCAAGTTATAAAGCAAAATGGAAAAACTCTTTATAATGGAAATAATCTTCACAGATGTTTTTAATCTCAAGAATCTGCTTGAAATGTCTGGCGATTAAATAAAAACAACCGGAACAAACGAATATTTGGATAATACGGCTGTGGCAGAATCTCGAGATGATCAAGCTAATTATAACCTAGGAGTTGCAGCTCGCCATGCTTTAATCATAACTAACCAAAATGTTGATTCTATAATTACATATTTGTTTATATTCCTTCTTTGAAGGTTTGGAAACAAACATGCTGCCTCCGAGTCAGATTCAAATTAACTTGCAACTGGCGGCTGATGATGTGCTAATTGTCAAAGCTGCTGGTGATGATTGCCGGGTGGTTATTAATAAATTAATTTTGTGGATATTTAAAATGATATTTAACTCAGATGGTTTAGCTTATGTCATGTCAGATCATATGACATCAACAAGATGGACTTATCTTCGTGAAATGATACAAGAAAGCGGAAGTTCTCAACTAACTGAATCCGTATTTAGAATAACGGCCGGAGTCAAAAGTCCAAACCATGTTTTTGTTTATCTGCAAAGATCAGACAAGAGTTCTTCTGAAGCACAAAATCCTCATCCTTTGGACACGTTTAAGCTCAGTGCTGATGATGCCCATTGCTACTTGCAATCAGCTAGACAGGAAGTTGGAAACGGCGTATATTATCCAGAAACTGAATACAGCCATGATAATATTATAATAATATTCAGAGATGTTATTAATTATTCTTACAAGCAAAATGATAAAAACACTGGAACTTTACTCAATGTGGGTAATTTTAAAAATCCCTTTGGAATGATGTATTTGATTTAAGTTACAAGGAAAATGGGGTCAGTATTGATCCAAAACAACTAAGTTTGAGATATAAACTAAATAACGTTCCTACCGCTAGATATAAATTTTATGCTCTGGTTCTCTATGAAGAAGATGTAGTTATTGATACTGTCGGAAATGAATTGGTAATAGTTTAATCTAACATAATATATATGACTTACGTAAAGTATTCGATAGATTTAACAGATGGCCAGAAGCGAAGTCTGGCAAAGGCATATGAAAACAAAAGTGAATTAACGCTCAGGCTGAAGAATAATCAACTAACTGGGGATTTTCCTTTGTTAAGAAAGTATTAGCACCACTAGAAACAGGGGCACTTAGCGGTTTGGCGAATACTGGAATCGTTAAACTATTCGGTAAACTATTCGGAAATGGAATGATAACTATCCCTAGCGGCAAAAACAAGCACTTCTTAAATCAGGTGTGCTAACACCATCACAAAGACAAAATATAGTAAAGTCAAAAGATTGCTGCCCTATTAAACTAACAAGGCATCAACAACAAGACGGGGGATTTCTTGGATTGCTCGCATCACTAGGAATTCCTTGAATTGGATCTCTTATTAGCAGCTTGACAGCAACATGTTTGCAAGTGGGCAGAAAAGGGCAGAAAAGGGCAGAAAAGGGAAAGGCTTGATCGTATGCAGGTTTACAGTAGATTCACAATTTTGATCCGTTTGCCTTGAGTCCACCAAAAGAAGTTTTAACATAAAATACAACACAATTCAGTATCAAGATAAAACGAGTGTCTTGTGCGGATATGTCTGTATTTTGTCAAAAGGTTGCAAGATGGAAACTGTTTGTACGATATTCTTTATAAAATACTAAAACCATAAAAACCTGTTAAAAATGAAAACATAATAAGATCATATTGTGAAAAAAAAAAAGGTTAGGTTAAACAAAGTATAGTCTAATCATATATTATATATGAGTTACTGTGTGAAATAAAAGATAATTACTGAAAATGTCAATCTTAACAAAACAAATGGTAGAAGAATGTTAAAAGCAACATGCGCTTCTTGTGGTATTACTAAAACGCAATTTGCTAAAAGCACACAAGGCGGAAGTATTGATATTCATAAAGCTTTACCGCCTTTGCGACCCGAAAAGGGCCTAACAATTCCTGGTTATAAATATTGCGGTCCGGGTAACCCACTTGATGGCGGAGAACCATCAAATGAATTAGATGCTATTTGCAAAGGTCATAATTACTGTTATGAAAAAAGTCCTAGTAATAAATCAATGTGTGATAAAAACATGCTTGCTGTTTTGAAAACGAGCTAATCCAAATCACTTGGAGAAAAATTGCCAAGAATTCCGTAATAAGTGCAAAATATACACTAGGACTTGGAGAGCCGAAAAAAACAAGAACAGGCGTTGAGATGGACTGATAAGCTAGCCGATGAACTTCATAAACCTATACGAAGAAAGTTCACTCAACGCCGTGTGATTGTTAATGAAATAGATAAAATATTGTCGGCTGATTTGGTTGATATGCAATCGTTTTCAAAATATAATAAAGATGTCAAATACCTGCTCACTGTTATTGATGTATTTAGTGAACTCGCTTGGTTTATGCCTGTCCCAAATAAAACTGGTATAGAAATTACCAAAGATTTCCAAAAGATTATAAGTACAGGAATACGCTGTAAATTGTTCTGGGTTGATCAGGTAGTAGATTTTTACAATAAAATATTTAAGCAACTTCTTGCTGATAATAATGTCGCAATGTATCACACGTTTAATTTCGGAAAAACTGTAGTAATTGAACGATTTAATAGAATATTGAAAGAGAGGATGTGGAAATATTTTACAGAAAACAATACAAATACATATTTAGACATGCTACAGGCGATGGTTGATAAATACAATAATACAAATATCGGAGTATTAAAATGACACCGTTTGAGGCCAGTCATAAGAAAAATAAAAAAAATAGTGTATTTCAACTTATATGGAAAGATGAAAATTAAAAAAGCTTTGCCAAAGTTCAAAATAGGAGACAAGGTTAGAATTAGCAAATATAAAATAACGTTTGAAAACGGTTATACTCCAAATTGGACCGAAGAAATATTTGTTATTGATGAAATTCAATATACAAATCCTGTGACGTACAAAATAAAAGATTTGAACGACCAAAAAAATTGATGGAAGCTTCTATAAATTGGAAATGTTAAAAGCCGATCAAGAAATATTCAGAAATGAAAAAGTAATACGATGTGATTACGAAAAGAAACACGAATTGATTAAATGGAAGGGTTACAATGAGGATTTTAATAGTTGGTTACCGTTTAAGGATATTCAAGACATAAAAGTGCGTTAAAGAGGTTTGGGTCGCGTGATCTGGAAACTTCGCCAAAAGTAGATTCAACCAAAATCGGAAAATAGAATAGTTGCACCCTTCCAAAAAAGAAGCAAGTTATATTATCAATTATTTGCGAGTAGTATACAAACTGAGGCCTGTTCCTTCCAATTTTGTTTAACAGCCGAGACTGAAATCATCTACGGTGTTGGGTTTAATAGATATTGATTACCTGATCTAGTTGTTTTATTTGGGGTCGATTAAAAAAGTATTATTATTATTTATAAGTAGTATATAAACGAGGGATGTTGGGAACTTTGTCTTTGAGGGGGGTTGCAATGAGTTTTAAACTCGTTGCATAAAACTCCCCGATGAGGAAAATGTCCCAAAACCCATCGTTTATATACTACTCAAGTGTAATATTAGGCGATAAAATACGTTTTACTATATGGATTTTCTTAAACTATTTGTTTTTGTCAATCAGAAATACGAACGTGCACCATCACAATAAAAACAATTTAAAGAAAGTAACCCGCCAAAGAACAGCAATATTACACTACAAAACCGTTTATCAAAACTCTTTCTAGATGTTCAAGTCATATAATAATGTGCATATGCCGAATAAAACTATAGGTTTATTAACCGGTTCGTAAAATACCGGTGACTCTTAATTAGACGCTCCAGTTTTGGGTGTTTGGCCTGGCTGATTAAATGTGTTGATATTATGGTTTACGATCGGCGTCAAAACTATAGATGTAGGTGCACCTATAAAAAAAATGTAGGTGCACCTGTAAAAGGTATAGGTGCACCTTTGATTATATTTACTGCTGTATGGGTGGTGTCGCGTGAAGACCCCACGTTATGTGAGAAAGGTAAAATATCTGTTTTCACTGTCGATTTATTACAATTGCAAATCCTATTGCAGAAGAAAGTATTGATTAAACGTAAACCCAAATAAGAGTTATGAACTTAACAGTAATATGGTATTATTTATTCATGGTTATGTTATATATGATATATGTATGCACGCACGCACGCACACACACACACACACACACACACATACACACACACACCACGTGATATGGTGGTACAAGTTAGGGGGATAACAGTTGCGTGGAATAACATTGCAGCTTCAAATATATATATATATCACGGGTACTAAACATTGACTCTAGCACATTTTGGAGATATATGAAAACGAGAGTCAATGAAACTTTCGAGGTAGTGACAAGGATTAAAATAAAGGTGATTTCAGCTCGTTGTTTTTCATAATATCATTAATTCAACGATTTATTTAAACAAATTGGGGAATGCTATTCCAATTATATGTGTGCAAAGTATGTCCAAGTTGCAAAAATGTTACAAATTATTGTTTAATTTCACACCTAGGTCTTTTATAAGATTGGAAGGGGTGTTTGTTTACTTCGACAGATCGCAATTTTTCGGTGCATGTTCTTAAATATTTATAAAAGTCAGCTGTTGTTTTAATGGAGATGAAAAGCCTTTCATGTAATTATTACTCGATACTAAACTGGTTTACCAGAAAACAGAGAACAACGGATTTATTGCCAATTTTCGGCAAAGGTAGAGTCATTGAGCCGGCGCTAGGGTCGATTACGCGGAGGTTGCGACGACGCTAGGAGCACTTTTTTTTCAATAACAAGTCCCGATACCGTATTAATTGCCAAGGTACCATGCGAATGATCTCGTCGCCTGGATAAAATTAAAATACGTTTTATATCAGCCTGCTCTACCTGATTACCGCAACACAATGTCGTTTACATTTAGGGAAAGGATTGAGCAATAGTATTCTACTTGTTTTGAATAGAATACTAACAGATTATTTAAACATATTACAATTAATCATTTAACTACTAAGAAAAGTATCGATATTTAAGAACAATATTATTGTCGCTACGAATAACTATGAGTTTAATTGGTCATAACATATCTTATCCGCCACCAACAAATGCTGGCCCCATTTGTGCTAGCTCGTCTAACTACGCGTCTTGTGATATTCAAAGTCTCGATTATCACTACCGTTCGTTTGCCAATTTTGTCAATTTAGTACAAACAATATTGTCAGGCCACTGTGCTAAATGCGAGATCCCTATTATTGCATCATGTATGTCGAGCTGTGTACATAAATCGTATCTTTCTGTGTTCCTTTCAGTTGAATTAATTCAATAATAATCACATATATTTTAACGTGGATTTAATGTCAAGGTAACCGCACATCTTTCTTTGTTTCTTAATATTATATAAATCCAAATAAAAAGAACTGGGTAACGTTATTAAAACAATTATTATCTTCTCTTGGTTTTCATTACGCTTGGTTATTCCAAGGTGTTGGAGATAACGCTTTGTTTTTGTATAATGTGAAACAAAGATTAAATGATTGTTTCATTCAAAAACTACATTCTCGTCTCCGGAACTCAAGTAGGGCGAATACCTATACTTTAATTTTTGATAATTTTGTTTTGAAATCGTACTTGTATATGGTTAATGTAGAAAAATATAGAATTGCGCTATCTAGGTTAAGACTCTCATCTCACAATTTACAAATAGAAGCTGGAAGATGGCATAAACCATATAGTATACCCTTAAATGAACGTAAATGTACCAAATGTGGTAAATTAGAAGATGAATATCATTTTGTTATTGAATGCAGTTTATATAATCAGATAAGACAAGTCTATATAAAGAAATATTATTGGAAAAGGCCCAGTATGTTTAAATTTTTAGCACTTATGCAAAGTCAAAACGAAAAAATTATTAAATGCCTTAGTGTTTTCGTTTTTAAAGCTTTTGAGATAAGGAAAAATGAAATATTCAGTTAAACACAACTTCCAATGAAAAGTTTCTAAATTATGATCGACATATATGTCACCTTCTCCACACAAATACTACGATAACTATTGTTCTGATTATATGACACTGACATGACAAAAACAATAATAATTGTACTTGAGTTCGCGCGTGTGTGTGTGTGTGAGTGTGTGTGTGTGTGCTTGCGTGCTTGCGTGCGTGTGTTGTATTTATTTATTTGTACACATTTTACATGTAATCACTGCACCATTTGTTGTATCAATTGTAATTATGTATATCATGTTGTATCCTCACAGGTCTCATGGCCTATTGGAGTTTCTGAATAAACGATAACTCTATATTAATTTAAACATACTTCACCGGACCGACATTCTTACCGTGGGTTGGGGTTGAGGGGTGGAGTTGTGTGTGTGTGTGTGTGTGTGTGTGTGTGTGCGATGACAGATGTAGGATAAGATATAATAAAATGATGGTCCATATACGTACTAAATACCTACGAGTACAACTAGCCTACGTTTTGTTATTTTAGTATATGCTCCAGTTTCCATGTTACATGTTATAGAATTTAATGCAAACGATGCGAAGAGGAGTGCATAATTAAGTTCCGTAATACGATTACCATCACATTGGCGTAGGATCCGGGGGTAGTGGGGGGGGGGGGGGGGGGGGGGGAGTCCCCCCAATATTCAGAGCAATAATAGAAAACTCGCATTTAGGTCAGTGTCCGGGCAATATTGTTTTTACTAAATTAACAAAATTGGCAAACGCACGGTAGTTATGATCGAGACTTTGAATATTACAAGACTAGCAAGCGCAAAAGCGCAAATGGGGCCAGCATTTGGTTTAAACATATTTTATTTCACAAGCTTTTTACAACATAATATTTGTACACAATAGAAGAAAAAGGATAAGAACGAAAGTAAGATACTCATGATGTTCTTCTCCTAGGTATGATATTAATTGTACACACTTGATGGCATAGTAAACAGCAATAATTAAGATATTTTCACAATATACATTCTGGAAGTATGAGAACTTAAATTACTTAGTGTAAAAACAAATGTTTGCAAGTTCTTGGTATATATGTATATATTCTAGAATAATGCTTAGATATAATTGAAATAATAAAAAGTAACAAAAAGGCAAAATATAAAGTAACTTGAAAACTACGAAATTCAAACAAACAAAAAATTAAATGAATAGATTATGCAAATACAATTAATTGTTATTAATATTTATTTATAAATCTCCATTGTAAATCTTTTTTTTTAAATAGGAATTTGGTGCGACAGGGAAAGGGGGTGTAGTTGGTTTGGGAATTCAACAAAGAACAAATCGATCTACTAGCTAAAACTTTTTCAGTTTTTAATATAATTGTGTACTGCACCGAATATAAGAATATTTGTATCGTACGATACATTTTGATCTCCAAATAGAAGTGTTTTCAGTATAATATTTGGTAGACGGAGTAATGAATTTACCAATACATTTCTAATACCAGTATATTTATTGCACTTAAAGAAGAAGTGGTCTACACTTCCGCATGTACAAATAGGCGAGTCTACCATGTTTTTGGAAAACAGAACATCGTTAATGGAACTGCAAATTAGACGCAGTCTAAAATGCAATATATGTATGTTTCTTTCTCCGAAGAGATAGTGTTTGGGAGTTCTGTTTTGATTACGTTTAAGTGAGTTTCTGAAGGAAATAACTGTTTCGGAGTGCCTTGATTTTTCGGTTAAGTTATTCCATTCGCGAATAACAGAGGGGAGAAAAGAGTCATAGTGGTAGTTGGCATGGGCATTGCTAGTTTGGTTGTTTGTAGAGTTCCGTAAGTTATACCTTGATATATTACCTACAGAAGGAGGAACAAATTGGGAATTAAGTGGTTTGTCATTTTAAAAAACTTAACGAGTTTATGCTTACGGCGCCTATTTCCGAAAGTTTCCCACTCAGTTTCTTTGTATAGGCTGTCAATAGAGACAAGTTTCGTTGCTCCAGTTACTATCCAAGCAGCCTCATTTTGTATTTTTTCTATCTCATATTTTTCATATTGTGTGGAGTTATCAAATAGAATATCTCCGTATTCCAAAATAGGTCTTATGAAGGACGTATATATAGTTTCTAAGGACACTCTATCTAGTTTGTATTTAAGTTTCCGTATAATGTTAATCCTCTTCCAAGCCTTTGATATAATCGATGTGCTTGTGCCAGGAAAATCATTTGACAAGAAGACGCCGAGGTGTTTATGATCATCGACTTCAAATATTATCTGGTCATTCAAGAGATCGGAATTCAGTGTATTCGCAGCAGATATCGGATAATCTGCAACAATAAACAAACCTGTATCGTCTGCAAAAAGACGAATATTTGAATTGATGTCTATAACAATATCATTAATATATAGAAGGAATGATATTGGTCTCAAAATGAACCTTTGGGAACCCCGGCTTTAATGTTATTCCAAGCAGATTGGACACCTGGTAGGACAACGCGTTGTTTTCTATCAGTAAGATAGCATTTGAACCATGTTAAGATATTTCCTGTGATACCAACAACCTTTAATTTTGATAGAAGTCCCTCGTGCCAAACACGATCAAAGGCTCTGCAAATATCACAAAAATATCGCAATAATTTCCTTTCCAGTATCTTTGTCTATTGTTCAAAGCAGAAGAAATTATTTTTAAAAAAATCCAAATTAAACTTCCTTTAAATCCATTTCGTATGGTGGTTGTAAGTTGTATACGTAGTACGGTATATGGCAATAAGCCCGTGTAAATGTTGTGTTCCTGCACGATAAACCGGTTCTTCTATTTACATAAACACGCCTAATTTATTTAAGTGGGGTACATACTGACGATGTAAGTACTTTTTAAATATATTTTTCTATGTTTTAAATGTAGTAAATGTAGCTTATGATGTATCTCTTCCTTTAAGTTCAATATACTGTCTCCGAGCCGTGTCTTTAGGACGTCATACAGTAATTTATAATTATGAAATGTTAGTGTTTGTTCATGTATTATTTTACTGATGCGTATGTTTTTTTGTGTAAACACGACAGTTTCAACGTATACCTAGTCAGTGTTGTATTTTGCTATATCACCAATGCAACAAAGATATGACGTTATCTATATACTATGTCCTTGTTATTGTTATATTGTATAAACAAAAGTGGAATTATTCAGGGGTTATGCGTTCACAAATACATCTAAATTATGTAGGAAATGAAATGTTTTTTGAATGGTATATGTGTTTTTATCGAAGTTTATACATACTAATCTCTTTTAAACATGTTCAAGAATGCTTCATTTCATTTGACTATACACCCGTTTGAATAACGGGACGTATTATGGTATGGGACTGTCCGTCCGTCCGTCCGCCGGTCTGTCCGTAAACACATTGCACGTAGTTAGTATAAAGGATTAGAAAGAAAGACGATTGTACATACATTGCCCGTAGTTAGTATAAATGATTGGATGAAAGACGATTGTGCACACATTGCCCGTAGTTAGTATAAATGATTAGAACGAAAGACGATTGTACACACATTGCACGTAGTTAGTATAAAGGATTAGAACGAAAGACGATTGTACACACATTGCCCGTAGTTAGTATAAAGGATTAGAACGAAAGACGATTGTGCACACATTGCCCGTAGTTAGTATAAAGGATTAGAACGAAAGACGATTGTACACACATTGCACGTAGTTAGTATAAATGATTAGAACGAAAGACGATTGTGCACACATTGCCCGTAGTTAGTATAAAGGATTAGAACGAAAAACGATTGTACACACATTTCCCGTAGTTAGTATAAAGGATTAGAACGAAAGACGATTGAACACACATTGCCCGTAGTTAGTATAAAGGATTAGAACGAAAGACGATTGTACACACATTGCACGTAGTTAGTATAAAGGATTAGAACGAAAGACGATTGTGCACACATTGCCCGTAGTTAGTATAAAGGATTAGAACGAAAGCCGATTGTACACACATTGCCCGTAGTTAGTATAAATGATTAGAACGAAAGACGATTGTACACACATTGCACGTCGTTAGTATAAAGGATTAGAACGAAAGACGATTGTGCACACATTGCCCGTAGTTAGTATAAAGGATTAGAACGAAAAATGATTGTGCACACATTGCACGTAGTTAGTATAAAGGATTATAACGAAAGACGATTGTGCACACATTGCCCGTAGTTAGTATAAAGGATTAGAACGAAAGACGATTGTACACACATTGCCCGTAGTTAGTATAAAGGATTAGAACGAAAGACGATTGTGCACACATTGCACGTTGTTAGTATAAAGGATTATAACGAAAGACGATTGTGTACACATTGCCCGTAGTTAGTATAAAGGATTAGAACGAAAGACGATTGTGCATACATTGCCCGTAGTTAGTATAAAGGATTAGAACGAAAGACGATTGTGCACACATTGCCCGTAATTAGTATAAAGGATTATAACGAAAGACGATTGTGCACACATTGCACGTAGTTAGTATAAATGATTAGAACGAAAGACGATTGTGCACACATTGCCAGTAGTTAGTATAAAGGATTAGAACGAAAGACGATTGTGCACACATTGCCCGTAGTTAGTATAAAGGATTAGAACGAAAGACGATTGTGCACACATTGCGCGTAGTTAGTATAAAGGATTAGAACGAAAGACGATTGTGCACACATTGCCCGTAGTTAGTATAAAGGATTAGAACGAAAGACGATTGTACACATATTGCACGTAGTAAGTATAAAGGATTAGAACGAAAGACGATTGTGCACACATTGCCCGTAGCTAGTATAAAGGATTAGAACGAAAGACGATTGTACACACATTGCCCGTAGTTAGTATAAAGGATTAGAACGAAAGACGATTGTACACACATTGCCCGTAGTTAGTATAAAGGATTAGAACGAACGACGATTGTACACACATTGCACGTAGTTAGTATAAAGGATTAGAACGAAATACGATTGTACACACATTGCCCGTAGTTAGTATATAGGATTATAACGAAAGACGATTGTACACACATTGCCCGTAGTAAGTATAAATGATTAGAACGAAAGACGATTGTACACACATTGCACGTAGTTAGTATAAAGGATTAGAACGAAAGACGATTGTGCACACATTGCCCGTATTTAGTATAAAGGATTAGAACGAAAGACGATTGTGCACACATTGTCCGTAGTTAGTATAAAGGATTAGAACGAAAGACGATTGTACATACATTGCACGTAGTTAGTATAAATGATTAGAACGAAAACGATTGTACACACACTGCACGTAGTTATTATAAATGATTAGAACCAAAGACGATTGTACACACATTGCACGTAGTTATTATAAAGGATTAGAACGAAAGACGATTGTACACATATTGCACGTAGTTAGTATAAAGGATTAGAACGAATGACGGTTGTACACACATTGCCCGTAGTTAGTATAAAGGATTAGAACGAAAGACGATTGTACACACATTGCCCGTAGTAAGTATAAAGGATTAGAACGAAAGACGTTTGTACACACATTGCACGTAGTTAGTATAAATGATTAGAACGAAAACGATTGTACACACACTGCACGTAGTTAATCTAAATGATTAGCACCAAAGACGATTATACACACATTGCACGTAGTTATTATAAAGGATTAGAACGAACGACGATTGTACACACATTGCCCGTAGTTAGTATAAAGGATTAGAACGAAAGACGATTGTACACACACTGCACGTAGTTAGTATAAAGGATTAGAACGAAAGACGAATGTACACACATTGCACGTAGTTATTATAAATGATTAGAACGAAAGACGATTGTGCACACATTGCCCGTAGTTATTATAAATGATTAGAATGAAAGACGATTGTACACACATTGCACGTAGTTAGTATAAAGGATTAGAACGAAAGACGATTGTACACACATTGCCCGTAGTTAGTATAAAGGATGAGAACGAAAGACGATTGTACACACATTGCCCGTAGTTAGTATAAAGGATTAGAACGAAAGACGATTGTGCACACATTGCCCGTAGTTAGTATAAAGGATTAGAACGAAAGACGATTGTACACACATTGCACGTAGTTAGTATAAATGATTAGAACGAAAACGATTGTACACACACTGCACGTAGTTAGTATAAAGGATTAGAACGAAAGACGATTGTACACACATTGCCCGTAGTTAGTATAAAGGATTAGAACGAAAGACGATTGTACACGCACTGCACGTAGTTAGTATAAAGGATTAGAACGAAAGACGATTGTGCATACATTGCCCGTAGTTAGTATAAAGGATTAGAACGAAAGACGATTGTGCACACATTGCCCGTAGTTAGTATAAAGGATTATAACGAAAGACGATTGTGCACACATTGCACGTAGTTAGTATAAATGATTAGAACGAAAGACGATTGTGCACACATTGCCAGTAGTTAGTATAAAGGATTATAACGAAAGACGATTGTGCACACATTGCCCGTAGTTAGTATAAAGGATTAGAACGAAAGACGATTGTGCACACATTGCTCGTAGTTAGTATAAAGGATTAGAACGAAAGACGATTGTGCACACATTGCCCGTAGTTAGTATAAAGGATTAGAACGAAAGACGATTGTACACATATTGCACGTAGTAAGTATAAAGGATTAGAACGAAAGACGATTGTGCACACATTGCCCGTAGCTAGTATAAACGATTAGAACGAAAGACGATTGTACACACATTGCCCGTAGTTAGTATAAAGGATTAGAACGAAAGACGATTGTACACACATTGCCCGTAGTTAGTATAAAGGATTAGAACGAACGACGATTGTACACACATTGCACGTAGTTAGTATAAAGGATTAGAACGAAATACGATTGTGCACACATTGCCCGTAGTTAGTATAAAGGATTATAACGAAAGACGATTGTACACACATTGCCCGTAGTAAGTATAAAGGATTAGAACGAAAGACGATTGTGCACACATTGCCCGTATTTAGTATAAAGGATTAGAACGAAAGACGATTGTGCACACATTGTCCGTAGTTAGTATAAAGGATTAGAACGAAAGACGATTGTACATACATTGCACGTAGTTAGTATAAATGATTAGAACGAAAACGATTGTACACACACTGCACGTAGTTATTATAAAGGATTAGAACCAAAGACGATTGTACACACATTGCACGTAGTTATTATAAAGGATTAGAACGAAAGACGATTGTACACACATTGCACGTAGTTAGTATAAAGGAATAGAACGAAAGACGGTTGTACACACATTGCCCGTAGTTAGTATAAAGGATTAGAACGAAAGACGATTGTACACACATTGCCCGTAGTTAGTATAAAGGATTAGAACGAAAGACGTTTGTACACAAATTGCACGTAGTTAGTATAAATGATTAGAACGAAAACGATTGTACACACACTGCACGTAGTTAATCTAAATGATTAGAACCAAAGACGATTATACACACATTGCACGTAGTTATTATAAAGGATAAGAACGAACGACGATTGTACACACATTGCCCGTAGTTAGTATAAAGGATTAGAACGAAAGACGATTGTACACACACTGCACGTAGTTAGTATAAAGGATTAGAACGAAAGACGAATGTACACACATTGCACGTAGTTATTATAAATGATTAGAACGAAAGACGATTGTGCACACATTGCCCGTAGTTATTATAAATGATTAGAATGAAAGACGATTGTACACACATTGCACGTAGTTAGTATAAAGGATTAGAACGAAAGACGATTGTACACACATTGCCCGTAGTTAGTATAAAGGATTAGAACGAAAGACGATTGTACACACATTGCCCGTAGTTAGTATAAAGGATTAGAACGAAAGACGATTGTGCACACATTGCCCGTAGTTAGTATAAAGGATTAGAACGAAAGACGATTGTACACACATTGCCCGTAGTTAGTATAAGGATTAGAACGAAAGACGATTGTACACACACTGCACGTAGTTAGTATAAAGGATTAGAACGAAAGACGATTGTACACACATTGCACGTAGTTAGTATAAAGGATTAGAACGAAAGACGATTGTACACACATTGCCCGTAGTTAGTATAAAGGATTAGAACGAAAGACGATTGTACACACATTGCCCGTAGTTAGTATAAAGGATTATAACGAAAGACGATTGTACACACACTGCACGTAGTTAATATAAAGGATTAGAACGAAAGACGATTGTACACACATTGCACGTAGTTAGTAAAAAGGATTAGAACGAAAAACGATTGTACACACATTGCCCGTAGTTAGTATAAAGGATTAGAACGAAAGACGATTGTACACACATTGCGCGTAGTTAGTATCAAGGATCAGAACTAAAGACAAATCATTGCCTGTAGTTAGTATAAGGAATCAGTACGAAAGACGAATGTACACATGTAGCCTCTAGTTAGTTTAAGGGATTAGAACGAAAGACGATTGTACACATATTGCCCGTTGTTAGTATACATGTATATGGTGAGAACGAAATACGATTGTACACACATTGCGCGTAGTAAGTATAAGGATCAGAACGAAAGAAGAATGTACACACGTTGCCTGCAGTTGGTATAAGGGATTATAACGAAAACTGATTGTACACACATTGCACGTAGTTAGTATAAAGGATTAGCACGAAAGTTCAAAATACAATTTCATAAAGAGACTAAGGATAAAGCCCGAGTTAAACCAATAATTTAACCTAGTAAATTGGAAGTTTGCAACAAATGTTGTGAAAGTTGAGATTGTTTTCCATGCAGAACCACCAGATAACACATTAACATAATTGCACTTATATATCAAAAACAGTATACCCATAATATTACAGAGGCTTGGAAATTGCTTTTGTTTTGAAATTTCATTTTTGTTATGTTTTAAATGGATTTATGTTTTGCACGGTAACACAGTCACACAATAAAAGTATTTCATGAAGCATTGAATGTTTAATCAAATGCAATATTTAAGAAACAATCTGGGCAAACAATGTCAAATTATGGTGGTATGACACTCTCATCATAGCAATACCTATTTGAAGTCCTTTGATTCATTCGGTTGTAATATTCCTTTTGACAAATTTGATTGTTAGTATCGTTCTCAAACTCGGCGTCATAACAAAAGGGCTTCTCAAACTCAGCGTCACATCAGAAGGGCTCTTGTCGAAAACCACACGCCGCGAGAGATTGTTATCATTCTCAAACTCAGCGTCTAAACAGAAGTATGGTCAAATTAGAAGTTAGTCTCGACAGAAGAGCTTATGAAACTCGGAGTCGCAACAGAAAGGCTTCTCAAACTAAGCGGCACAACAGAAGGGCTCTTGGCGAAAACCATACGCCGCGAGATTAGATTGTTAGCAGTCAGATGCGCTCTGGTAAAAAACACGTGTTAAGAGTGTGTTGGAAAGTAATATAGATGTGCAGCATTCAAACACGCGTTTAAATATGTGTGTTGTGCAATCATATGGGAAACCTGTCTGAGTGGTTGAACATTTTATACTTTATGACTAAAGTTGCTGAGAGAATCAAACTTTCATTGTATATATTTGTGTGCAATTCAAATAAGTGCATCTGCTTATGACGAGAGTGTATTTTATAATCTAATATAAAGTAAACAAATATAAAGCGTTATTATATTAGAGTTCATCAGCGAGACCCAATCTAGTGTTATGTTCCAACAGTCGATATTTTGTGAAAAGAGATTACCTACACCTAAGTACACTCAAACCGAGATTACCTATGGGCCGCCCAAACCGAGATTACCTATTGGCCGCCTAAACCGTGACTACATATGGGCCGCTCAAACCGAGATTACCTATGGGCCGCACAAACCGAGATTACCTATGGACCGCCTAAATCGAGATTACCTATGGACCGCCCAAACCGAGATTACCTATGGGCCGCCCAAACCGAGATTACCTATTGGCCGCTTAAACCGAGATTACCTATGGGCCGCTAAAACCGAGATTACCTATGGGCAGCCCAAACCGAGATTACCTATGGGCCGACCAAACCGAGATTACCTATTATCCGCTTAAACCGAGATTACCTATGGGCCACTCAAACCGAGATTACCTATGGGCCGCCCAAACCGAGATTACCTATTGGCCGCCCAAACCATCAACATAGAATCTATAATGCTCTTATTGTTTTTTCGGACGACTTGACGAAATTTTCCTCTATTCTTTGTCGCATAATTTTACCTAATCAAATCATTCAGTGTAATTCACAGACGTTTGATAAAAACACGAATCAGTTTGCCGCCGATGGATAAAACAGTTCGTCCCATCTAATGAATTCTGAAATAAGTATTTAGCAACAATACAAACCCCACAGTCCTTCTGGTGTCTTTTCTATTAATTTGATTCAAACATTAGATCATGCAAAACACATTTTAAAATAGCGTAGCACCCATTCATTAAAAAAGCAAGAAACGTGGAAATTCCACGAAAACCAGGTTTGCCATTTGAAATGCTATTACAGTACCGGAAAGATGAAAATAAAATAACAAGAGGCAAGTTTCTTTCAAATATCTCATTCCTTATTTAGGTTATTGGGCGGAAACCGTTCCCTTCCAATATCTCTTTCCCAACTAAAGTTATTGAGCAGGAACCTGTTTTTCTATTTTTAGTAAGAATGGCCTTGACCTTGAAACCAGTGATCCCAAATACACTCCCAAACTTCCATTCGATATAAGCTACCTACACAGCAATATATCATTCCTTACTTAAGTTATTGCGTGGAAACTTTTTTTCTACTTTTAGTAACAGTAACCTTGACGTTGGCCTCAGTGACCCCAAAGCAATCCCTAGCTTCATTTCCATATAAAGTTATTGGACGGAAACAAAGAGCTTGACCGCACGCTTCACATGAGACATACCGCAATCTAATAACCAGGTTTTTCTTTTCAATCGATGTAACTGCCGGGGCTCCTAGATATGCACTGTCGAGTACGAACACTGTGTCGGCTTTTTTGAACACAGTGTAGATTTGGCAATCGATTTTTCAAAACAAGACAATCGTCGGTTTTGTACAAAGTATATAATGCTTAAAATGAGAGAAAACGATTATTAAAGGGCTGGCTTGTTTAATTAAAACATCCTTGCGCAGACTGGTTCAGCTTGAATAGTAATCAAGTACTAAATACATGAAATATAGCTACATTTAAACGATAACACCTTTCACAAACGTGCTCGTCCGCCATCTTGTCAAATATACACTGTGTTCAAAAAAATCGACACAGTGTTTCGATCTCGACAGTGATAAAAGCAAATTGATGCATAAACAAGCGCTGATAAGTGTGTCTCGACATCATAACACGTCCACCGGGAGGCAAAGTGCCACCAGTTGGATGTGTTATGATGTTGCCATGCATTTATCAGCGCATGTTTTATAAAGGTGAATCAACATGTTCACGCATGCATATATCCCATATGGTATAGTTCATATGTTGTAGTCACTGTGACAATTGACGTGTTTTTTTTAAATTGTTGGGACCACCTAGAAAATGGATAACTATGATATCATTGGAAAGTATGAACCCTCTCCAACAAGGATCAGTTGAAATTACTTGCGCAAAGTGGTACGATTTTTGGCAGTCAACGGTTAAAATACATGACCCTCATTACATAAAAGAAATATTGTTTTAAACATAAATCACCAAAGAGATGAATGAACAAACTCTAAAGCAATCTTTTGCAAAAAAAAGTGTTAGGTATGTTGTGTTAAACTTTCAATAGAAAAAAGAATTCCATATATGTCACTTATTTTTGGAAACAGACGCGATAAATGGATGCATAAAGGGAGATAATAAAATAAAAATAAATGATCAAACATATGCAGCTTCGCTTTTATCGTAAACCACTGGTGGATTGATATCAAATGAAGTATTAAGACTTACTGATTACAATCTGCATTTAACATGTGTTTTAAAATACTTTAATTTAAAGAAAACGTTTCTAAAACGAGTTATGGTGTAACCAAGAAATATAAAAAGATCGGACAGGGAAAGTAGAAGTCAAGGAGGACAGTCAACCACAAAACAAACACGTAATAAAGGAAAAACTGGATCAATGAAAACACACCTAGAAATCAGTTGTATGAAGATTTATTATGTTTTTTATAAATTTAATATTTGTTGTTTGCGTTTAACAATTTTAAATTTAACTATGTTTCATTATATGCGTTATGAATTGCCTTCATGGATATCAGTGTATTGAGCTATTTAATTTTTAACTCACACACAAATATATGTATGATTTAAATACGTATTGTAAGAAAAATCAAACACAAAAAAAAAACAACGTATTGAACACATTTTTATTTTAAAGCAAACGAGATACATAAATATATAGTATTAGTTACAATTCGATTGTATTAGCATGCATGTTTAAGGCTTCACTTAAAATATATCTGTGTATCATACACATAGTATAATCCATATTAAATACACTCTGTATTAATTTCTTTTTTATGCATATACCGTTTATATACCAACACGTGAGACATTTGTTGATGTGTTTTAATTTGCCTTATACTCACTTATCTTCTATTAATTCCAAATAAAAAGCAATTTTAATTATTATCTCATCTGTAATCTATATATTTTCTATTATATCCGACATAGTAGTCAAGAAAACAACCATTGCTATTTGTCTTTTTGTTGAATGAAGTTCCACGTATTGTGCATATGTTATCCGTTCCTTTCGTTAACATCTACTTAACACTGTATTGTCGAATGTGGTGACCAATTGGATAAACGCATTCAATTCTGAATCCGGATATCACGGGTCTGAGACTCACTGGTGCCACGCGATACTTCGGTGTCCTTAGGCAAGACTCTAGCCTCGTCCGTCGGACGGGAGTGTTAACCGGGCTGTCCTTGTATCGGTTTCTATCTTTCGAGCACTTTAAAGAACCATAGGAATATATTCGATAGTAAGCGTAATACACATTTCCTAAACTGTTCCAATGCGATACCAAGGTGTCAACCCTTTTATATGTATAGTGTCACATATTTTTCTTCTATATATCCTTGTAATTGTTGTTTGTTTCAAATTAGCGAATTTCGTCTGATTTACACTTACAACGCTGAACTAGAGCCAGTCGATGGAAGCGATCCCAAAACATCCGTATTTTTGATATCTCAATGATACCTCAAGTCCAGACCTTGACCTTGATGGTGAAGGTCAAATTTCAGAACTGCATTGACATCCTCTCATCCTCAACACGCTTCATACTCAGTTTCAGCTAATTACCTTGAACGGTCTAGAAGGATTTCCGTGCACAAGCCATTTTCAGGCAAAACACTAAGTCCTGACCTTGACCTTGATGATGAAGATCAAAGTTCAGACCTTTAGTGACAACCTCATCTTCAACAAGCGTCCCATAGCGTTTCAGCTTCTTTTCTCAAATGGTCTGAAAGGAGTTCCGTCCAAAAAAAAATTTTGAAGAAAAAAATGAGTTGTGAACTTAGACGGTCAAGGTCAATAACTACTGATGGAAGCAACCAACACAAACAAGAGATATAAGTAGCAGACTCGGTTTTATTGATTGTGTTCATGAGAGGTAGTGTAAAGTGCAACCCCTCTCACGCCTCCTAACACTGGTTTAAGCGATATTCTACTTTAAAGCCACAAAGATTGGGCTTGATGATCCCAAAGGATCATTAAGTAATAACACTACTAATTTGTAGTCTTTTTACAGCCGTCACACAGTACTAAATAAATGTTAGTGTGAATGTCAATAAATACTGAACAGGGGATCTCTTGGAAGCGAGAACCATAAACAAGAGTTAACAGTAGCAGACTTATCTTAAATGAAAACCTTCTGACCTAATCAAAATTTCTGTAAAGACGGATTATCAATATCTCGAACCGTTCAGTAGTTCCGTCCACAAGGTCGTGACGGACGGGCTGACAGAGTGACGGACGGACTGCTTCAAAAACAATATATCCGATTATTTCTTCAAAAAAATGCGGTTTTCTAGTATATCTACGAGCATTTCCAAAAGGTATTCAGGTAACTGTCTTGCGTAGTAAGAATGTTTTATGCTGACGAAATAAGGCAGCATACTTGCCTGCGTCGCGAGATGTAATATCCAATAACCCGATCTTTCCGCCCTAATGCTGGTTAACATCAACTGTGTCCAGAAACATAAATCAGAACTTGAATGTGGCCGACTTTGAAAACCCGTAAGCACCAAGGTTATCATGAATGACATGTTGTTTCTTATGCAAACGTATGATGCTGTGGAACATGAACGTTTACAGCTGCAAATGCATGATGTGTTACGAGAAGATCTGATGCCATTTCTCACACACAATACGTCTGTTTCAATCCGTTATCACTCATTTCCCATCCATGTCTAACAAGAAACGCAGGCTCTTGTTTTGAATTATCGGCATTCATCCTTAGTGTTGGTCGAGTCGATGCATGTCTTACAGGGAGCTTAAAACTGCCTTCACATCATGGTGGAAGCTTTGCTAACTAGATACATTTTAATCCGACAACTTCATTCATAGTTTATCTAAACTATGGTGAAACACTGCACAATGTCCCTTTGGGTCTTACCAAAATGGCTGCTAAAGACCTGTTTCAAAAGCCCTGTCATAGCCTGAGTCATCTTTAATTGCAACTCTATTTTTGAAGCAAGAAGCACTATTTACGTTCTTCACCTTCATAATTGTTTTATTTCCAATTACATAAAGTTATCAAACAGAGTCGCAACCGGTCAGTCAAGAACTGTAGGAAAAAATGCACGTTTAGAGTCACAAATAGTGGTTTGTTGCTCCAGATACCGATATATGGTCCATTTTTGCAGTGTCGATAGGTAAACTGGCCTTGAAAAAAACACAATAATTTACATGTCTTCTAGTATATCTACGAGCATTTCCAAGGGGAATACAGGTAACTATCTTGCTTAGTTAGAATGTGTTTATGCTGACGAAATAAGGCAGCATACCTGCCTTCGTCGCGAGATGTAATATCCAATCACCCGATATTTCCGCCCTAATGCTGGTTAACTTCAACTGTTTCCAGAAACATAAATCAGAACTTGAATGTTGCCGACTTTGAAAAACCGTAAGCACCAAGTTCTGAGATTTCCTGGGCGATATTACCTGATATGGCAATTTCAATTGCGTGGCGTCATCTGCTGAATCAATGGATTCTTTATCTGAACCATTATAAAGCGTTTCTCTAATCTGTCAAAACGTGTCAAAATAAAAAAGAACAAAAAAAGAACGACATAAGAAGCACCGTCATTAGCGCTTCATATGTTGGTGTTAGCCCACCAACACTTCTGTGGTACTCTTTCCAGCCAACATACTCTCAACTGTAGAAGAAGCATATATATTAGAGTATATAAGCAAATCCATTAGCCTAGCGTCACCTTATACCCTTCCTATCTGCTAGTCGAACACAATGTGAATGGAGTTCTGTGGACTTGTTCACTTGCTGTGCAACTGCATCAATTGCTGGTCCATCGTCTGAATATGTTTGTCTTTGACTGACAATACTGGATAGAGATAGACGTGTATATGGTGGACATATCGGTTGGACTTGTATAGATATATGATGGGAGCATACAATGCAATCGTATTAGGCTCATAAACTGGAAAAAGGTCAACAATATATATTTTGATCAAATGTCATATCAATAACAGCATTGTTCGACATGTTTCGGCAAGGCATAGATCTCAGGAAACCTCATGTGAAGTATTTGATATTAATTCCAAAATTAATTGCTAAAGCGAAAAGTATCTTAGTGAGACTGGTCTTGTGGTAGACTTTTAAAAGGTAATTGTAGTTATTAATACATGTATAGCTTATTTTCATGGGAAATTTTACTTGACTGTTCCTTATTTCTTGGAATTCTTTCGCTTGAAAGCACACACTTGTTAACGAGTGAAATGTATTCTAGTCATTATGTATTCTGTTATTCTGTTTGATATAACAGGCACAGAAACGAAATTAATTTAGAAGATTGATTAGCTTCTTTGAGAAAAAGTCATATACCTAATGTTCGGTGGTAGACTGTATCCTGTCGAAGAAAAGCAACCTTCCAAAAACTATATCAAAGAAAAGCCACCTTCCAAAAACAATATTTGTCTTCGCAAGTGAAATGGATTCTCACTAGTGAAGAAGAATCCATCATTGGTAATGGACACACTTTTTTTAACTATTTTACACGCAGGTATAAGGCAAGAACAATACAAAATCAATTAGAACTTTGAATTGCGGAAAAAAAGTGCGCGTTGTGAACATCGCAAGTGATCGGCTGTGCATAGTACATTCTTAAACTTATATAATTATACAACCGTCTTGATCGCAGCAACAAAAAGAGTAGTAAAGTATCTTTCCAACATTAAAATAAGAGTGGTTCATGTATGCATTGTACGGAATAATGAGTAAAGCTAATTAAAAAGTGAATAATTTATATATTCATTAACATGATAAAGAAACAAATAAGATTAGTACAACGCCATTGATTAATTATCTCTCTCTATATACAGTTTAACCAAACTTATTTTAAAATATGTGTGTGATATTTGAAATCATGTATAGTATCAATATATTGCATAATTTAACAGTAACTTTAAAGCAACAACAAAAACAACAACAACAACAACAAAAGACCTTCATATGATTAGTAGCATACATGTTGAAGCATTAAAATATAAAAATCGGAGTAGGAAAAGTTTCGTCATAATTTGAGAAAGTTTATGCATTTTATATTATTTCTTTTGTAGTAAATCTGTTCTTACATATGTTATTACATTTCTTATTGAACTAAAATGAATTGATTAATTAATTTCACGTGAACATGTATTAAACAAAATATTATTGTCCTATTTTTAAAAAAAAAAATCGATATTTTTAAGTATAGTATTATTCCTTATATTTAAGAAATAATTTTTAGTTAAACATGCAATATAGCACACACAGTTATTTTACGTACGAAGAAAGATGTTTATATACATTTGTTAACGAAAAATGAGCTATCATTTCTCTGAAACTTATAATTGTAGTCGGTAGCTAATATTTTGCTGAAATTTGTTATTTATGGGTTGTATTCAGGTGCCATTTTAAAACAAGTGTACCATTTTGTGCATGTAATTTTGGTGGGATCGTTTAGTACACATAATTACCTTTCATTTGATTTATAATAAGCCCATTTTCTAGCTGGTCCCAGCTAACTCCTTAACTAAGCGACTTTTTCGCATATTGTCACTACAACAATATGAGTGGGAGTTGGTGGGTCATACTCACTCATGGGAAATCGCATAGTACGAAAGGTTATATCAATGCAACTTATTAACACACTTTGACGGTGTTATTTTATGTGGCTTATCATGAAACTCTGATAATTTCAAACATAGACAATATAATTGGAAGTATTGAAGTAATACATGTATAAAATCATCAAAGTATCAAATTTGTGAAAAACAATTACCAAAGCTGTATGGGTAATGTGAACGTCATATCAATATACATGTGCCAAACAAATTCAGTTACTTAAACTAACGCATTCAGAAACTGTCTGCAATTGTGTTACTGTGCGCTACGAAGTAGAGAGGATCGCAGTACAGAAAGATAATATCTGCGTCAATAGCTGTAGTACGAGAGATAGCGCTTATCTGATACAAATATACGCTACGCTTGCTTTGATTTAAACATATTACCAATAATAGTTACATAAGAGCAACTATAAACATATATACGATATAAATATCATAATGACACATTAGTTTAAACCCTTCCCAGTTAACATTTTAAAATTGCTAATGTGTATGGCTGAGTGTAATAAAATACAATGGCAAATACATTGGGGGAGAAAACAGGTAAACGCTACCCTTGCATAATAGCGATCTGATTCTAATGTAATTTACCGTGTTTGGTGCTACAGATTTCCCAGAAGTGAACACGTGATGAAAAAGTCAAACCATGTGAAAAGAAGTTCTGGCATAACATCCGAATTTACCATATTATAATCTAACACTAGCTTCAGTGTGCGAACTGTGAGAAGCCGATCTACATGGATGGCTCAGCTAGAAGACTATACACATCACGTTGTGGGGGAGTGGCGTGAGGGGGATGGGGGTATTGATATTGGAGAAAATACAATTTAAAAATGCATACAAAGACAATATTGGTTGCAATCAAAATACATATAGATCATGTGATATGCGGCGTCGACTGCTTGCAGATTATACGCAGTTTCTCTTATACGGACACAGGCAATCTTGATGTTTTATTTTCCTACATAACTTGCAGATAATAACGAAAATAAAAATGCAACACAGAAATCTTGAAGTGTTTATTAAGCACTGAAATTAGCATCTCGATTTATTTATCCAGTATCTTTTGACTTTAAACCTGCTTGCATATAATTAAAAAACATTTCGAATTTCCCTTTTTTCGTGCTATAGGGTGAAGTAGTTCAGGGTTCATTATAATTAACAATTAATAATATGCATAAACGATTTGCCTTATACTATTCTTATAATTAATTGACGTAATGATTGAAAATGAGGTTATGTAAGAAAACTGTAAAAAATCCAGATTGCCATATGTCCCTTTAATACAACGTGAGAAACCGACTTGGGCGACAGTGTACATAAACGGGGAGAAGGATTATGTATACAAAAGTAAAAATTAACCATTTTCGTCCCTTAACAGCAAAACTGGAAATAGTAAATGATGTAACTTTTTTTTTTTTAAAGTTCAGTACACAAGGAAGTTATTCCCCTTTTTCTCAAACCATGCATTTTAGGTAAACACACATAAAATCTACAAACATTACCTTAATTTGTCCAGGACAATATTCTCTATACGTTGCTTTCGAAAAAAACACAGAACAACACAACACCGATTGTGTAGGTAGCAGCTTTTGATTATCAAAAATCATCAAATTACCTCCCTTTAAGGTTTCCATAGCATACATAAAAGAGTATTGCTTTGCAAAATTTGAAACTGTTTAAAGGAATATTTAGTACTCAGTTAAGTGTGCTTAAAAAGCATGAAACATTGTTTAATTAAGGCGTTATTCAAGCTTTCCTTCGCCCCACAAACATTGCCTTTGGGAATACCAGCAAAAAAGGGGTACTTTTTATTTTTGGTGAGTATATATATAGTTATGTAATCTATATAGCGATAAACACTTATCGCTAAAGGTCTTTATAAAAGCATTATTAAAGTGTTGGTTTACTGCAACGTTAATTACTAACTTTTTATCCTCCCACATCCCAGTTTGGGCTGTTCCACAATTCGTGCTTGGTTGCTTGGAATGGAATCGAATGTTGTTTAACAGCTCACCAACACAGTATAAATTATTTAGAGCCACCCGAGAGACAGAGAAATGATGCAACAGCACCGGGATTATGTCCTACACTTACTAACGAATACATTTCTATGCTACTTTAACGTCTTCGATGGACAGACTCCAGACCGCCCAGTTTACGTCCTTATTCCCTACGTACTGAACTCGAGGTAAAATTGTTAAATCAATATATGAACCGATGATTACATTCCCGGGGGTATCGGTTTTGGTGCAAGATTCAAAAAACATTTATTAAACATTTTATATTTGCATTGAAGCCATTTGTTCAAGGCTTTATCCAATTCTTATAAAGCTGGATTGAGTGTAATATATGTTACGAGTAACACGTAGCAAGAAAGGAAGTAAAACCAGCAACAACTATTTTTAAAATAAAATCAACAAATGCATTCAAATACTACGATGAAACATATTCACTTACAGATAATACATAAACTGGATCCAGTACTTCTTTAAAATCCGATATACGAATAAAGTCCAAATAATATTGCCAAATGTCCCTTAAATCTTAATTGCCAAGTGTCCCTTTAATCTTAATTGCCAAGTGTTCCTTTAACCAAAGTTGTTAAGTGTCCCTTTAATCCAGTTACATTTCAAATCTTTCCTGGTTTCCTCTCACACCTATATTTTAATTTACAGCATCCAATATTTTGTAAATTTTCAATTAAATAATGAACCAGATACTCCAAGTTGAATACTGATACTGAAACCGCGAAGTTTTACTAAGGTCAGCTTTATATGCCAACATCGAACATTCTAGATTAAAGAATGTTCTGTAACAATCTACAAATCTCAGTATGTAAACAATATGCATGAGGGCAACATATAATAAATATTTTGTCTTTTTATATGGAGATTTGAAAGTAGACTCATTTTTCCTTTGTCAGCGATCATCTACGTTCGCTTCAATTACCACATTGCGGACTGATGGCATTGCATCTCTTCAACAGCGACCATCACCACCAGTGTCAGTAGAGAGACGAATAAAAAGTAAACACATCCCAAATCCTTGGTAGGCTTACACGTGTACTGATATTTCTCCTTCAACATGATTGGAATAATTTTTTTGAATTAAATCATTTCTAATTTAATTTTTCTCTTGTAGATAGTCTATTAGTCTACAAGATTCAGTTAGTCGATTATTTGTTACCTGTTACTGTTAGAAAAGGAATGACAATAAACTGTACAACACGTATGCCGGTGACAGGTAAAAGACAATAATGTAAAACAAAACTAGTAAACTGAAGCCATTTAAGAACTCCATTTTGAGTTGCTTGTTTTTCAAATGTACTAATGTCAGAAACAACCAGTTTCACAATCATATTCCGCCCAATATATATGCACAAAAAGGATAGAACCAAATGATATAGAAACTGATATTGAAACCGGTCACCCGAGGGATAGACTAATTCACAGACGAATAGGTCCATTACACTATATCTTCTCCCTTTTCAACCAGTATTAAGGAGATACCATAGTAACAGACGTCCATCGCGAAAATTTCTCTACATGTTACTTAGTGTAAAACAATCCGTTCCAATCGATTCTCCTAGGTGTTTTTAGAAACTGTTTTATGTCAGAGATAATATTTACATTCACTCGATACCTTTAAAGGAGGCGGAGCTACTGCGAAATCATTCACTGTACAAGTTAAACACAGAGGAGTAATCAACACATTATATGGGGCTGTGATTGTCTTAGGTTATTTAAAGGTGCCCCAGAGAGAGGGGGAAAATGTCCAAATAGTAAAATCTCAATTAAATGGGACTGTCCTCATCAAACGAACAATGTTAATGAAATGTCTTGCCCATCTACACACAGACACACCCAGTGGTGAACATATGATCTCTGGATTGAATTCTTACCATGCAGCCCAGTTAACATCTGGTCAATGTAACCTCAATTAGAAGCCTACCAGTAAAGCTCAGCGCCTGTTCTGATTTAAATGAGCTGCTCGCCAAGACATTTTGAAAGAACAAGTAAATAATATACATGTCGGTCTTCCATTGTGTGTCGTGGCTTATTACTGAATTCTGCCTTACTAAAGCTCATCATTAATTAGAGGTTAATATACGGCCGTGGTGTGCCTTTTGTCGATAATGGCACATCTAGTGCCGTAATGGCCCGAGGGCTTTTGCCCGAGGGCTATGCTCTAAGTGTGCCATTATCGACAAAAGGCACAACACGGCCGTATATTTGCCTTTTTATTACATACCTTACAATAAATGGAGAAGAAAAATAAGAACAAACAGTGCATCTTTATGACAAAATACGTCGACATGTTTACAAAACGATGTACATTAACATACAAGTAGCATAAGATGCACAAACTTATTTGGCAAATAAATACATTATATTAAACTAATAATTTACGTTAAGTTACTTTTCTCACTTGTCTTTCGCTTTAATGATATATTTCAAAGCTTCAAACGTTTATTTATTGGGCGTGAAAATTAAAATTGCACGTCCTCAGCAACAGCGCGCCAATATGACGTCTTTGTATTGCTTGATGACGTTGACGTCTTCGCGTGCGGACAGTCTGTTGCTACTGTGCCGATTAACCATAATCCATAATGTCACAGTGTGCCGATTATGGATTTTGAAACAGGACAGATAATCATTGTTTTTCTACTAAAATGTGTTACTATTTATAGTAAGGTATGTAATAATAACCTTTATCGGATGCTTGACGATCAACTCAGGATTATTGAGGCGCAGTTATCTGTGGTTGGTGGATACAAGCGTGGGAATTAGTAATGTAACAAATAATCCTCAACTATGACCACTTATCGTGTATCTAGTAATCAGAAAATCATTACGTGATCATCGCAAAATTGTAAAACTAGCAATTTTATTATCGCTGAAAACAAGCATATGCAAGAATCAGTCGAATTACTATAATTAACTACAAAATAAGCTCTCGTTTATATACATCGCTTACGAAATAAAACAACACACCACACAGCTTATACAAATCACTCTGGGTGTCGCGGTTAACCCTGGTGCATCCAACTAGTCGCAGTGGCGCTCCACTGCATTACAGGGACATAACTTAATGCGGTGTTTTTATTCCAGAGGTATTAGCCTTATGAAAAGATATTGGAACCAGTTAACTGAACAGAAGTTATCGTTACTTCTATTTAGCAAACGGGTTCCAATGTTTACCAAGTTGACAAAGCTTTATTTCTTTTTCCCTTGTTTAAGTAAAAAGTCATGCCTAGTCCATGTTATAAGTCGCACACACAATTGCGGGTCTTTTGTTCAAGGTCATGCAGTTTTCATGTCCATTCCATAACTCCTGCACCGCTTGAGATAATGAGATGAAACATAATTTGCGTATGTGCTTTCAAAGAACCGTGCGATGTAATGTTTCTTTTCATTCCAATAACGATGATATTGAGATGAAACTATGTGTTTATGTGTCATTAATATAGGGTGTGCACAACAATTATGTTCGGTCATGTTTTATTTCTGTCCTTAACTTCTAAACTCCCGAGAACACTGTATACCACTTATATGTGTAAGCAGACTATGTGTTGAACACCAAATACCAGGTCATGCTTTGATTACGCCAATGGCATTGAGCTGCTTCTTTGTTTTCCTGCGCAAGACAATTTCCTTTTGCTCTGTCCGTCAGATATCCCGTTAATTGGGTGGTCCAAAATATCATAGATTATCCTCCTAGCATGTTAAACAACAATTATAATCTGTTTGCTAGTAACAGTAGGGCAGGGTTCGAGGATCCCAATATATCCTTCCCCTCTTACTGGGGTGGCTCTAAATAACCATGATAATGGGTTCATGAGACGTTAAACAACAGTTCAAAGATGTTGTTTTTTGTGCATATTATTGATGGAATGAATCATGTCTTCCTCACGTTTTTTTCATTGTTAAAGGTATGAGAGTCATTGTAACCGTTAGAGCGTCCTCAGTCTTTCTTGTTGTGCAATATTGCCTGATGAAACAATAGCATACAATAATAGCCACTCAACTCTATTGGCAATTATACTTATCATACATTAATAAATATTACATTGTAAAAGTGTGCAATGGAAACACCTTTTTTCTCACTTTCTTTAACGTTTTTCAACAATAAAAACAATGGAGTATTGGAAATGCCCACAAATCGACGGCAATATTTACCCAGGGGAAAGATCCGGAGAATGTCAAAGGTATTCCACTTTTGGAGGTTTGTGTTTACTGTTTGGGTGTGGTTACACAAATAATTACTGCTTTACCTTAGCTGTTAAATGGTATGGCATAAACGGCCCTGTTGAAGTTTTGTGAATGTTTTATTTTTTTGAAATGGAATGTATTTACAGGTAGGGGATTGTTTCCATTTGCAGTCAACTGTAGGCCGATTAAATAACAGTTTCAGTCGTTCCAGATCACGTTGACAATATTCTAAAAAGAAAATGGATACTACAATGAAGTATCGGTAACAGCGGTAAGTTGCTTGACCGTAATAACTACTGGGCTATAGACTGCCAAAATATCGAAGTACGTTAGTTTTGCTTTTCACACGTTACAAAAGTCGCCGTGTAATTATTGTAAACCGTTCTACCTGTATAACCGTGATAGCGCGCTTTTACAATATCGCGGACTTATGCGCAGCGGGCACAGATTTGTATCGCAAAACGGCGAATATTATATTAATACAAAAATATATATATTATATAAACTATATAAACCCTGATACAATACGCGATGTTCATAAACGTCTAATGCCTTGCACAATTTTCTCATTTTGAATTAAATTACAGTACTGTATGTGCTACCAACTTAAACATCATTCTACGCATATAAAAGTATGGCATAATAGTCTAGCGTTCGCATCGCATGCGGGAGGTCGTATGTTGAAACTCCGGCCGGGTCATACTAAAGACTTGATAAAAAAGGGTACTAGTAGCCCAATTCAATATTTCTTCTCTTCTAATTCATGACAGTGGTGTGAC
The DNA here is from genome assembly GCA_037043455.1 of Cyrtodaria siliqua. Taxonomy (NCBI): domain Eukaryota; kingdom Metazoa; phylum Mollusca; class Bivalvia; order Adapedonta; family Hiatellidae; genus Cyrtodaria; species Cyrtodaria siliqua. The sequence goes on from JAWPHD010004991.1 coordinate 157,108, forward strand.
TTCTCACTTCACGACTTCATTTTTTCATGACTTCAAACGTTATGACATCTAATTCAGGAAGTAAGTTTTAAGTTTGGGCAGCACCACCCCCCACACCCACCCATACCCACATCAACCCTCCACCACTCCATCCACTGGGTTCATTCCACATTAACTTTGGCGAAGCGCTAGTATACATGTACATTTCTCAAAGAAAAGTATTTATAGCAACTAACACATCTGATTATCGGGTTGCTGATATCAACAAGACAATCTAACAATAGACTTCCCGTGTTGTCTATTATTTTAAACGTTATAAATAACCACAAATCGTGATGCTGCTAGTATTTTCACTGTTATTTATGTCAATATTTAATTGTGTCATCGTGTTAATAAAAAACAATTTTGATAGTTATATGAAGAAGACATTTATTGACTTAAACTATTACATAGTTTTTCATCATATAAACAGACATTTTACAAAATTATATAATTTAAACACAATAACACGATTAGTACAGGTTCATAAAACAAAATATTATCACCCAAGATGTAAATAACTATACGGTTTGGTTCATTTATGGTAGCACATAATCAGCAATACATTCGTTGTTAAATATATAAGCCACTGATACCATATAGTTTTTGTTTGTTTGTATGGTGTTTTACGCCATTTTCAACACATGTAAGGTTATAATATGCTGGTCGATCTTTTGACTCGCTGAATCGTGGAGACACAAACCTGTCTATTCACGGTACCCGTGTTGTCAGCAACGGAAACCGCGATAATAATCCCCGAGGTGACAATCAGACGCGTGGAACTTCTGACAACCGAAGACGGATCGACTCTAATAGAAGCACATCCCGCTCTGCTAGTGCTAATGACCATGGTCCGTCTAAGCAGCTAGGTCGTCCAAGTACTGGTACAACTACTAGCAACAGTGAACGAACCGGAGGGAACAGTGGTAACCAAAGCGGAAGCAGTAACAGGCGTTGTGGTAGATAGATACAGAGGGAGATTTTAGATGCGTGCCGGGTTTTGGAACAAAAATGTAGAAAGTGACAATTACTCTCTTAGATCCTCATGTGTTAATCATTTAGACCTTGATATTATAGGAATTGCTGAGACCCATCTAACGGGAAAGGCTGGTTTAGAGCTGGATGGATATCGCTGGTTTGGTAATAACCGTAAGAACATACATATCCGTGCTAAAATGGGTTCCGGTGGAATTGGTTTCTTTATTGTTTTATTGTTGTGAATGTGAAATTTAATTGCATATAGTCTCTTGTAATTATTTTAGAATTTCATAGTTAAAATCATGTTTAATGTTTTATTGTATATAATATTGTACCATGACGAGACTTTAATAAACTATAAAACTATCTTCCATCACACCCTCACGGCAAAGTTCGAGCAGGTCTAGGTTAACCTGACAGTAACTGTTCGTATATTATTTCAAATATTAGATTTAGTATTTGTTTGACATCAAAACTATACGTGTAAGAAAAATCTGCTATATACATGTACATATAAATCCCTTAATAGCAGATATTACTAACTCTCTCTAAATAATATGTTTTAATTGTCGATCAAATAAAGTTTTCGTCAGGTTAAATTTCAAAATAGAATAATTATCCTGTAATTATCATGCTTGATTGGACATTTGCGGGTAGAACGCGCCGTTCTTGTGAAAACATTTGTCGAGGAGGTGTGAAAAAGCAGGCGCTTTTATTACCAATAGTACTAATAGTCAAATACGAAAAACAAAAAGTGCGTGTGATTTTTAGGAATAGTTTTAAACTAGAATTTATTATCGATCGGTATGTACACTTTTAATTGAAAAATAAATAAAGAATTAACAATCGTGCATATAGATGTGTACTATGTGTAGATATTGGTTTCTATAATGCAGTAAGTGTTAAGACACTTGTCTTATTCTCACACTATTCGACACTGCTCAAATAAGAAATTAAAATAAAGGTATACGAAAAATTCGTATTTCTACTTAAATAATCTATACATTTGTGATGCAACAAAATGAAATTTTCCTGACAGAAAAAAAATGTAACGCACTGAATACTTTTGCTTTTTAAAACGAATGCGTATAATCAGTGTACACAAACACACTTGTTTAAGCAAACACAGACCAATACGATGTCTTTACAAAATAGCTTATTTCTCATCTAATATAGTATTCATCGACATACCATTGGATTATATTTCTTACCAGAAAAATCTTGCAAAATGTCAATGTGCCGCCAAATCTCCCAATGTACCACCCACATTCCTCAATGTGCCACACAATCTCCCCATGTACTAACGAATCACTGTCAAGGTCATGTACCAATCACCCAGTCTCCGTCATGTACCACCCAATCTCCTTATTGTACCACTCAATATCCGTCATGTACCACCCAGTCTCCATCAAGTACCACCCAATCTCCGTCATATACCACCCAATCCCCGTATTGTACCACCCAATATCCGTCATGTACCACCCAGTCTCCGTCAAGTACCAACCAATCTCCGTCATGCGGGGTGATGTCGGCGTCTATGGCTGGGTAAATTAGGTTAACATACCACTAATTACATTAGATATGTAATGTTCAGTATTTCAAAATGTAATTTCTTTACAATGGTAACGTGTGTTATTTTACATTGTCAACAATTGCCGGAAACATTTGCTCCACCCCATCAGTCTATAAACAAATAGATAAGACAACGTGTTAACTACAGCGACGATGACTGTATGAAGTAGGACAGTACTAACACTAAAATACACCTTACGATATTGAGTACAGAGTATACAACACGATACTGAGTACATTTAATTTAATATTATTGTGCTCTGCACGCAATCCGGTTGTGTTCTTTACCTGTTTACAGTTTCATGCGACTACCTTAAACGATTTCAGAAATATTTTTCTGAAAAGAAATGTGCGACAAAATAGACATTAATGGGACATACTCGTAATTTCTTCACGTGTATAAATAAATACTGAAATGAGATATATTGAAAGCAACAAAACACAAATAAGAGAGAAAAGTAGCATACTCGACTGTGGTGTGTCTGTTCATGAGAGGGAATACTATGTGCAACACCTCTCACGCGCCTTGCTAGGGCTTAAAGCTACAGAGTCTCTATATCAATCGATTTCTTCTTTGTAGGCGTATCCTTATTTGTAACTTCATGTTCACCTGCTCATGTCGAAATCGAGTATTTAAGCGAGCAAATATAGCGCAGCAAATTATTTACTGTACATCGACCAGTGCACATCGTACCTATACCCAGGTAACAGTAATTTTTACAGAAAAAAAAAGTTAGCCTCTTTCGGGACTCGAACACACGACCTTCTGATTTCAAGGTAGGTGCTCTATCCACTGAGCTATAACGCTACTTGAGAACATTTGGTGAGTTTGTGTGTGCGCGCTAGTTATTACGTAATGCCTATTTAGTGTTCAAAATGCTACAACATACCAATAAAAAACCGTGGTCTAGTGGTTCAGCGTACATCCTTCAAAACATACTGTAAAAAGTCTGTGGCTCAAATCCCGTTCTTGCAACTTTTTTTTATTGTTATCACATATTCTGAAGCCGTATATTTATCGATGTTACCTGTACGGAGGCTAAATAAAAATGTGAAATTTTAGGCAGCGATATCTGCTTATATACCGACATTTGGGGTGTTCGTCGATTTGAAACTACTTTACACGTGACTCATTCATATTCATGAGTTATTACTAGTTAAACTAGGGACTGTGTAGCTTTAAGGACCTATTTCCCAAGGCCAAGTGATCATTGAAAAGGCATGGAAAGCTTGTTTATTTACTGCTAACATGCTGCATGAGCCATTAGCTTAGGTATATAAACTGAGGTCCGAGTAAAGTTTGCTCTATGCAAAGCATTGGTACATTATACAAATATTTCATCAGTATCCGGTAAAGATCGGGAAATCCAACACTACGTATAATTGTTTTTATCTAAAACGAGGCTTTGTCGAGATTCCGATTAAAACAATTATACCGAGGGTTCGAATTCCCTATTATTGCATATCATTGATATGTTGTGCGTTTAATTCGTCAATTACTAACGTTTTGCATGTTTATTTACACAATGACGTCATGCAGCAGTCATTGTTGATATCAGTGCGTGACATTTATCTTCCCCCATGTGTAAGTTCAAGCTTCCAATCACCCATGTAAAACGCGGATAAGCTTATACGATATGCAAGAAAGCATATAGGGTATAGCTGTATATAGTTCATCAAGCTTTAATTTTATGAAAAAGAAAAAACGCAAATTAAAAAGTAAGCTGTACTTAATACAAAATTGTGTTGATTTTTCACTTTGTTGTTAGTATAAAACACACCAAAATACAACTAAAATCTGCTTTTATGTTTTAATATGTTGGCTTCATATACAAGCTGTATTGGTAGGGCCTCATCAACTGAAACTAAATTTGAATACCACCCTTTTTTCATGCGATTGTGTGTCTAACAGTGATTTACAATTACCTATACAAATCCACACCCAAATACAATAGGCTGGAAATAGGTCCTTAAATGGTATTCTACTTTTAAGCCAAAAAGATTGGGCTTGATGATCCCAAACAACCAGCAAGTAATACTACTAAATATTAATTAACTACCTAATATCTGCCGTATACTATGTTATTATGTTATTACAGCAAGTATGATAAACATATGTGCATGTTGAAACAAATGCAATAATACTTAATATGTGCTCACACTTGATTATTTCTTTTGAAATAAATTATAGCGAATAAAATTTCAATGCGGCGTAGCTACTGTGAATGCATCCAATATATCTCATGTAGAACATGAACAATTCGTCATATAGCACCTAATCTCCGTCATGCACCATCCAATCTCCGAAATGTCCCTATGAATCACTGTCATAATTCATGGAATCTCCGTCATAGCCATCCTTCTGCACCACACATTTTTCGTCAAGCACCACCAATCACCGTCATGCACAACACAATCTCCGTCATGTCCCAATGAATCCCTGTCATGACTAATGGAATCTCCGTCATATACCAGCCAATCTCCGTCTGCACCACCCAATCTCCGTCATGCACCACCCAATCTCCGTCATGTCCCAATGAATCCCTGTCATGACCCATGGAATGTCAGTCATAGACACCCAATCTCCGTTTGCACCGCACTATCTTCGTCATGCACCACGCAATCTCCACCATGCAACACACAAGCTCAATCATGCACCACAATTTCCGTCATCTATCATACAATCTTTGTCATTGATTGTCATGACCCAACAAATCTCCGTCATAGACACCCAGTATCCGTCATGCACCACACAATCTCGTTCATGAACCTTACGATCTCCGTCATATACCACATAATCTTCGTCATGCACCAAGCAATATCTGTTATGTACCACATAAACACCGTCATGCACCCCACAATTTACGACATTTGCCATCCCATATCCGTCATGAATCACCCTATCACTGTCAATTACTAAATAATATCCGTCATACACCACACAATGCCTGTCATGTACAAATTCCGTCATGTACCACCAAATCGCTGCCATGTACAACCCAGTTTCAGACATGAACCACTCATTGTCCGTCATGCACCACCTTATTGCCGTCATGCACATACAATCTACGATATGCATCACACAATCTCTTTCAAGTACCACACAATCTCTAGCATGTACCACCCAGTAATCTCCGCAAAGCACCACGCATGACTCTCTTTCACGAGGCACCTTATCACCGCCATGTACGACACAATTCCTGTCAGGAACCACACAATCTCCGTCATGCACTACACAATCCCCGTCATGTACAACACAATCTCCGTCATGTACCACACAATCTCCTTCTTGCAACACATCATCGCCGTCATATACCAACCAGTCTCCTTCATGGATCAGACACTCTCTGTCATGCACCGAACAACATCCGGTATATACCACACAACCTCCACACAATCTCCGTCATATGTAGTCCTTGAGCTGGCTATAGACCAACCCTTCTCCTCCTCCCCCCTCCGCCCTGGGCGAATTTTGTAGGGTATGATTATTTGAAAGTTTATACAAAATGTGTTTATACAATTACGTTACCATAACAAGTCCAAAACACGTTCAATAAACTTTAAATATGAGTAAAAAATGGGCATATGAACAACAAATACTACCTATATTTATGTTAGTTATGAACTATTTAATCTGGGCAGCCTTTTCAACATAATAAATATATGTAAATATACTGTAATTTACGTAACACCCTATTCGTTACAAAAAAATCAAATATACAGTTAAAAATAACTAGACCGTAAGTTACCAAAGATAACACCCACCCTGAGGGAATTGTGAAGGATATACTTTCCTGAAAGGGTATGCAATTTGCTACCAAATGAAGTATGTTTGCCAAGTGAGAGTGGGAGAATAAAGGCGTGACCACCATTCGAAATTCGTTACAATTAACGTGTTTTTTTTTCAATATAATACTAAAACATTGTTAAAATGCAACACAACTTTATGTATATTTTATACTATTTATAAATCATGTTAAAAATCAAAATCAAATGCAAATAAAACTAATTTCTTAAAACGATGTAGTTTACCTACCTGATATAAACACTAAATGTACGTTACCATTTAAAGTTATTTGTCGTATTGAATGTTTCGTGAAATACAGGCACTGGTTCTTAACTTAAACAGTGACTATTTTAATAATAACATTTTATTAATTAAATGCATATATAAATGAATAAATAAATAAAATCAGATAGATATGTTACAATATGTAAAATAAACACCAATTGTACGTTACCATTTAAATTTATATGTAATATTCGATGTTTCCAGAAAGAAAGGTGCTAGTATATTATTTGAACTATGACTATTTAAAATATATAATTCAATTCATTAGTCTGTATAAATAAAACAATAAATATAATATCTAAAATTAAAATAAATAAATATTTTAAAACTTTTCGTAAATCAGAAAAAACAGTAATTGCACAATAAACTACTGAGAGCTTATCGATTATTGAAAACGCGTTTTTTACTAGTTATGGAATCTTCCCTTTGTTACATTGTATCTTGCTTTTGAGACAAACCCGAAAGAATCATCACGTTTTGACCCCATTCAATGTAAGTTAGTTTTGCCTTATTCTGGTTGCAGTACATGTATTTGAACACAATACTAATAATACTAACTCTTATCAAAGACAGACACGCCAATGTCTAATGTTTTTTGAGTATGATCATTGAAACTACGCCAGACACGTTCCAGCATATTTAGTGACACCCCGAGCCTCGAAAATACCAGAATACGCTTCCGTACTGTAACCTACAGTAAAGCTTTTATAATGCAATAAATTAGTCAGACACAAGGTACAAGGATTGCATATGTACGCAATAAAACAATAATGGATTAAGGAAAATAGTTGCTTTTAAAATAAGTACAACAGTATGGATTTTCTTAAACGAACCCTCACTTTATTAATACATGTATCGATTAATACTTCGTTTTAAAATGTTTTGTGCAGTATGGCGCATTTCTTAGCTCACCTGAGCAAATCTCAAACGCGATACTGTGACCGATGTATGCCCGTACCTCTGTTAGCTGAAGGTAACTGTTTCTGTTTCAAAGTTGATAAAAAAAATGTCAAAGCGATATCCAAGATTGACGTCATTCCTATAAATAATTGAAATCTTAAGAACATTTATTATTCCCATTAGTCGCTATAGATATTTAGATTATTTGTTTGCAGAAGTGATTCCATACCCATGACTTATACATTTATATAAATTATGTCCGCGGGCTAAATATGCAACTAAAACACATTATATAGAAAGTATACATGTATACTGGATCATCCTCGTCAAAATGAAGGGACTTGAGGCAATCTGGAAGCATTATGGTTATCAATCCCAATACGAATACATCCATCCTGATGTGGTCAGAAAAATATCAAATTTGCTTATGGACTAAACTAGGACCTATAACGCTTTTTAAAAATGAAATCGCATGACAATTCACATAATGTGACAACATTTACGGCGCAATATTTGCCCTAACGCGTTACGTGACAAAAAATTACGAAGTGATTTACAATTGTCCTGGGGAGCACCACTATAACACATTTATATACTTTTAGTAACCCAACGACTAAAGTTTTCTTTCAATTAAAATATTCTTATAGACGAAATATGTGAATAATATTCCAGAATTGATCAATTTGCTGTACGGAGGACCCTCTTTTTCATATCTAATTGGGTGACTGACGTGGCCCGGTGCATATATCGGTGGACTTAAAATCCCAAATTTAAGGGGGCGGGCTGCATTTTATATAATAATTGACAAACAAAAAAGCACTAAAGTAACCTACGATTTTACGTGAGAGTAGGACATGAGCAGGGCATGCACGCTCTTCCCTGAATCCGCACCTGAATTATACTCTGTTTTTATATTGTTTAACAGTAGTATCTAGATTATATACTTGAAATAAATTGATTGATGTTTAAAGTGTACTTGTTCATGCAGTGCACACGGTCAAAAGATAACGTTCTAGGTTCGCTTTGATTATATTTGACATTGGAAACGTTTGTGGAAATCCCATCGTATTTTTCCACTAACCATACTAACGGGATTTTCTACATTCGATTGGAAAACAAAATGAAGTTCATGGTTTTGGCCATTTCTTCATTCTCGCCACAGGGCAAAGAATATGAGCGATAATTTGTCAATAAGAGGCAGATAGAGGACAAGTAATCACTGAAGTAAGTTTACATTCTTTTGTTTATACTTTTGTCCATAAGAGGCAGATAGACGTCAAGTAATCACTGAAGTAAGTTGACATACTTTTGTTTATACTTTTGTCTATACTAGGCAGATAGAGGACAAGTAATCACTGAAGTAAGTTTACATTCTTTTGTTTATACTTTTGTCTATAAGAGGCAGATAGAGGACAAGTAATCACTGAAGTAAGTTTACATTCTTTTGTTTATACTTTTGTCCATAAGAGGCAGATAGAGGACAAGTAATCACTGAAGTAAGTTGACATAATCATGATAATATTTGTTTATACTTTATTTTGATGTCGCTGTTAATTTGACTTTAATGTAATGATTTAGGCGGAGTAACATGGCTTCGATAGTATGAAAACTATTCAAACACGGATGTCAATACATGCTTTGAAAAAGGAGACATTTGGGAAAAAGGGAAAATAAGCAACTGGAAAAAACGGAGAAAGTGACTGTAACATCGTTAATGGTAACAATTCCGCTAAAGGTAACAACTGCTGCTAAAAAAAAAAAAACGCTGCTAAAGGTAACAATAACCTCTTCCGTTAAAAGTAACAACGCTACCGCTAAAGGTAACAATGTTTCATGTTAACGCTAAAAGTAACAACGTTTCATGTTAACGCTAAAGGTAACAACGTTTCATGTTAACGCTAAAGGTAACAACGTTCCATGTTAACGCTAAAGGTAACAACGTTCCATGTTAACGCTAAAGGTAACAACGTTCCATGTTAACGCTAAAGGTAACAACGTTCCATGTTAACGCTAAAGGTAACAACGTTTTATTTTAACGCTAAGGGTAACAATGTTTCATGTTAACGCTAAAGGTAACAATGTTTCATGTTAACGTTAAATGTAACAACTGTGTACGTGAAAGGTAACACAGTTTTTCAACATCTATAGTTTCAATGAAAATTTAGTAAACAGGTTCTTGTTAGTTGCAGAGGCATTGATTCCTCTCCAATCTATGCGATCTGTCTCGGCATTGCGCGAGAGTTTGGTGATCTCAAACTCGAACTTGTGGATTTGCACCGCTTTCCTGCAGGTTCGAAGCCACTGGGGGCTCAACTTGTCAAGTGAGAAAGTGTTGATTCTTCTGGTGATGGGAGATATACAGTACTGGTTCTACCAAAAGAGGGCTGGCGTGGCGCAGTCGGTAGCGCGGCGGATTTGTAACCAGAGGCCCCGGGTTCAATCCTCCGTGGTGCCACTGAGTTCCGTCGGTGTGTTCTTGGGCAAGACACTTTTCCTTAGCCTCGTCCGTCGGATGGGGAGGTAAACCGGGCGGTCCCGTTTATCGGTCTATCCTCCGATCACGTTAAAGAACCATAGGAATCTATTCGATAATAAAAGTAGGGCAGGTTCCCGGATTCCTATGTATCCTTCCCCTCTCTCTGAGGCGGCTCTAAATAACCTGTACTGTGTTGATGAGCCGTTAAACAACATTCAATACAATACCAAAAGAAATAGGGTGGTCTGCCTCAACCACAAACAAACACCGACCATCATAGATATGCTAACATATGCTAAAATCAGTACATTCAAACAAAACATACAAGAACATAACATGCCAAATTCAGGCTGTCATCTGCGCCATTTAGCGTGTTTTGTATAAGTTGTTTATCTTGTTTATAGATGTGAATAAAACACGTATACGCAGTTTGACTGTTCGACTGTTCGACTGTGATATCTAATACTAGCGTATGCTTTTCTTTGAAGGTAATATGCATACACATTTAGTCAGATTTTAACAAAGAATCGGGTACATTAATAATGTGTCCAACTGCCTGAAAACATATCCTATCTTTTGGTATAATGGGTACAGTATAATACAGCAAACACAATTTGTTAAAAAAAAAATATAGATCACGGGTGAGGAGAACAAAGTTGACATGCAGAATTGAATCAATACTATCTCATCTCATGTTAACCGATTGATTTCAGATGTATAAAAGGGAAATGGAACACAGAACTCGACATGCATATTTGCACAAACCGTATTGATGTTTTAAAGAATATACGAAAAACATTGATGGCAAAACTACCGTTTACTTCAGCTTTCATATTTATTTAGCAAGTGTTTATTTTGAAGCTGCCTTTAACATATAAATAACAGAAAGCCGTTGGGTGGGGGTGGGGGTACGGGATTTTATTTGCAATTTCGATTTGTTATTCGTTATTTTACCAAATGTTTTAATTCATTAATTATGCATTGATCACAACAATTAGGAATATTGTCAAAACAATTTATTTTGAACTCTGTGAGAAAAACACGTTTGGGATATTTAACCGGGTCGTTTTTTTTTATTTTGCAATTCACGTTGATTGATTTCTAAATGTAGGGTCTATACCTGAACGATTTATACTATGCCATGTATTTCCCTGTATTGGGTCTCACAAAGATTATCTGATAGGCGACGTACGATGTCTTTCAATGATGTAGAAAATATAGGGTTAGATATAGTTTATCACTCCGTTTGATAAAATCAATAAATTGAAAATAGCTCTGTCAAAGATATTACACTACAATTCATTAAGTTTATTCTATATTATTCGAACGGCCACTAAATTATTTTACATGGAAAACCCACTGTTTTAAACTGTGTTCAAGGGGTGAACTTACGCTCCAAAATGTTGAAGCTGACATTGATTGAATAGCCCCTTATTTCTTAAAAATGCAACGTGGCGAAATATATGTATGTGTTTCGCACATTGGTCCATTATAAATGCAACAGAGAAGGTACTTCCATTGGTTTGAGCCCACACTCCTTAGGAATTAGGAATCGATCCGGCATGATTTAAACCGCGACCCGCACTTCATTCAATGCTTGAATCTGATCATTTTAATGGTATCTAGTTCATCGATTAACCGTTAGTACAGACTTCAGATTCTTCTAAAAGTATTATCAACCACGGTCTAGCGGGGGTAGTTTTGGCGCACATGCGGGAGGTGTTGTGGGCTCGATCTCCGATCGGGTCACACCAAATACTTAACTAGTTGCTCGATTGCTTGAGGTTGAGGATATAAGGGTTATGCTATGACCGTTCGGCCCGATGTCACACGAAATACTTAACTAGTTGCTCGATTGCTTGACATTGAGGATATAAGGGTTATGCTATGATTGGGCTTACCGATGTCAGTAATCAGTACAATGAGACTGAATGAGTCATTGCATGTGTCTACGGCGTGATCCATCCCCATATATATGCACTATTTATGCACACTAGATATACTTATCGACGAAGACTAGAATACGCTATGAGGTACATGCTCTACCGGAATTAAAAACAAACAGGATTATGGGTTTTGACGGTCATTTAAAAGACGTTTAGTTAAAGACATATATATATATATGTATATATATATATATAGACATATATATATATATATATATATATATATATATATATATATATTTAAAGTCACCAGGATACTGGGTCTCTCAATTGGAACACATTTATTGGGACCACCATGAAATAGTGTGAATATACGTTTTTGGTATTTTTTTATGAATTAAGTACACCTACGGGTACTTTTGTATCCCTATATAATTCAACTGTTAACGCCTTTTATTCTCAAACCATAATACTGGGTGTGACCCAACATTTTTGCAGAGTCTTGTTAAAATATATATATATACCGCATCACTAGTTTATTGGGTCATTGTGAATTTCCCAATATATTGGGTCCTGAACTCTGACCTCTGATTGGATAAACAGTATATATATACACACTTAGCAAATTATCAAGGGGAGATAACCCTACTCAGGGGCCCAATAAACGTGTAAAATAAGTTATGTGCGAGAGGCTTAATAAGGTAAATGTAGTTCTGTTAAATATGCATGTATTGTTGGGTCGTTGAATTGTTGAGTCAAGTCCCAATAGGCAGATTGAGGACCCAATAACAAGGTAAGGACCCAATATATCGAGTGTAAAAATCATTTTTGACCCAATAAATTGGTGTCTTTAAAACTATATATATATATATATATATGCATTTGCAGGCGGGTACATTTTCAAAATAAATAAAACAAACATAAAAAAAGAGTTTGACAAATTTTAGGAGGAGGGGCGCTGGTTCCTATGGTGTTCATCATTCGATTTAACGAATGAAACTTTCTGAAAATGCAACAGATTTCGTTTTAAATAGGAAACATTTCGGGAGGAATGCCGCCCGACCCCGTTGATCAAAATTTCACGTCCCCGCTAAATTTAAATCCTGGATTCGCCATCGACATTTCTGTTTGCCGAATGTTCCAACCATCCATTTTTGCTATTATGGCCATGCGTGCGGGAAGGGGAATCAATTACGCGTATCATTACGAAAATTAGTTGGATTCTTTCTTGTGAAGACATATTTGTACTTGATTAGACTACGAATGGCAAATGGCGACCATTTGTAAAGATAGAAACTTCAGGCAACATGTATATTATTTATGTCTACACTTTATTTTGTTAGCTAAAGACATTAATTTTGAAATTTATATGACTGATCATCTTCGACGCTTGATTGAAAATACGAACCTCTTGACCTTTTGTGCAGAAAAGCAAATAGAAACCGGAAACACGCGTCTGTAATATTTTTTTTTAATATGCTATGTTTGACCATTCACCATCAGTTCATCGATATAATATTGAATTTTAGTTTCCCTCTTTGTTTATTTATTAATGTACTGTCTTTCTGCCGTTCTGCATATCTTCGATAGAAAATGCGTCTGTTCCGCGTCAACATTTGTGAGAAGAAAAAACCTAGACGTTAATTGTCTTGAAAACAAATAAGCGTCGCAGATGATCTAGAATAGAAAGTTGTTAAAGGATCAATGATCGGTTGTTACCTTTAGCGAAATTGTTACCTCTAGCGTTGTTACATCAACGGTAAAGGTAACAATTCCAACGCTAAAGTAACAACCTCCGCTAAAGGTAACAATAACCTCTTCCGATTAAGTAACAACGATAACGCTAAAAGGAACAACTTTTCATCTTAACGTTACAGGTAACAACTATATACACTAAAGGTTACAACATTTTTCAACATCTGCAGTTTCAGTGACAATTGAGTAAGCAGGTTCTTGCTAGTTACTGTGGCACCTGATTCAACATTTTCAGCTGTACGGTTAAGTAGTGCTAGTGGAATATATTGGTCTGTTTAAATTACGAATGTTTGGCCCACCCATCAAACTGTTAGTTACTGGACCAAATTGGTCTGTGTATAGTACGGATGTATGGCCCGCACATCAAACTGTTATGTACTGGAAGATATTGGTCTGTGTATAGTACGGAGGTATGGCCCACCCATCAAACTGTTAGGTACTGTAACATATTGGTCTGTGTATAGTACGAAGGTACTGGAACATATTGGCCTGTATAAATTACGAATGTATGGCTCGCCCATCACACTGGCAGATAGTGGAACATATTGGTATGTTTATAGTACGGAGGTATGGGCCGCACATCACACTGGTAGGTAGTGGAACCTATTGGTATGCAAATTACATCACACCGGTAGTAAGTAAAACATATTGGTTTGAGTATAGTACGGATGTATTGGCCGCCCATCACACTGGTATGTAGTGGAATATATTGGTCTGTGCATAGTACGTATGTATGGCACGCCAATCACACTTCTAGGTAGAGGAACATTGGTCTGTGTGTAGTACGGATGTATTGGCCGTCCATCACACTGTTACGTAGTGGCACGCATAGGTCTGTGCATATAATGGATGTATTGGCGGCCGCCCATCACACTGGTAGGTACTGGAACATATTGGTCTGTATGTAGTACGGATGTATCGGCCGCCCATCACACTGGTAGAAAGAGGAATATATTGATAGGTGTATAGTACGCATGAATGGGTTGCCCATCTTACTGGTACAAAGAGGTACATAGTGGTACGTGTATAGTATCGTTATATGGCTCGCCCATCACACTCTTACGTAGTGGGACATATAGGTATGTGTATAGTACTGATATATTGGCCACCCATCACACTGTTAGGTAGTAGAGCATATTGGTATGTGTGTAGTATGGTTGTACGGGCCGCCCATCACACTGATAGGTAGAGGAACATATTGGTCTGTGTATAGTACGGATGAATTGGCCGCCCATCACACAGCTAGGTAGAGGATTATATTAGTCTTTGTATAGTACGGATGTATGGGCCGCCCAGTACACTGGTATGAAGAAGAACATGTAGGTCTGTGCATAGTACGGATGTATCGGTCGTCCACCACACTGGAAGGCAGAGGAACATATTGGTCTGTGTATAGTATTGATGTATACTATAGTATGGCCAATCACACTGGTAGGTAGTGGAACATATTGTCTGTGTATAATATGTATGTTTGGCCGCCCATCACACAAGTATGTAGTGAAACATTTTGATATGTGTATAGTACGGATGTATGGGGCGCGGACCACACGGGTAGGTACTGTAGCATATTGGTCTGTGTAAAGTAAGGATGTATAAACCGCCCATCCCACTGGCAGGAAGTAGAACATATTGATCTGTGTATAGTACGGATGTATGGGCCGCCCATCACACTGGTAGATAGTGAAACTTATTGGTCTGTGAATAGTACGGATGTTTAAACCGCCCATCCCACTGGCAGGTAGTGGAACATATTGGTCTGTGTATAGTACGGATATATGAGCCGCCCATCACACTGGTAGGTAGTGAAACATATTGGTATGTGTATAATACGGATGTATGAGCCGCCCATCACACTGGTAGGTAGTGAAACATATTGGTCTGTGTATAGTACGAATGTATGAGCCGCCAATCACACTGGTAGTTAGTGGAACATATTGGTATGTGTATAATACGGATGTTTAAACCGCCCATCCCACTGGCAGGTAGTGGAACATATTGGTCTGTGTATAGTATGGATATATGAGCCGCCAATCACACTGGTATGTATTGGAACATATTGGTCTGTGTATAGTACTTATGTATGTGCCGCCCATCACACTGGTAGTTAGTGGAACATATTGGTCTGTGTATAGTACGGATGTATGAGCCGCCCACCTCACTGGTAGGTAATGGAACATATTGATCTGTGTATAGTACTTATGTATGTACCGCCCATCACACTGGTAGGTAGTGGAACATATTGGTCTGTGTATAGTACGGATGTATGAGCCGCCCACCTCACTGGTAGGTAGTGGAACATATTGATCTGTGTATAGTACGGATGCATGTGCCGCCCATCACACTGGTAGGTAGTGGAACATATTGGTCTGTGTATAGTACGGATGTATGGGCCGCCCATCACACTGGTAGGTAGTGGAACATATTGGTCTGTGTATAGTACGGATGTATGTGCCGCCCATCACACTGGTAGGTAGTGGAATATATTGGTCTGTGTATTGTACGGATGTATGAGCCGCCCACCTCACTGGTAGTAAGTGGAACATATTATTCTGTGTATAGTACTTATGTATGTGCCGCCCATCACACTGGTAGTTAGTGGAACATATTGGTCTGTGTATAGTACGGATGTATGAGCCGCCCACCTCACTGGTAGGTAATGGAACATATTGATCTGTG